>CM051260.1:68672167-68827167 GCA_027921565.1 Artemia sinica | reverse complement strand
GAAACTAAATGTAGTGCACACAAATAGACTTCAAGCTGCTTTAGATACACTAGTGAAAGATATCGACGAGAATAAATTGTATCAGTGATTATTATTATTGTTGTAATTATATTTAATAAAATTGTTTCTAAATCGAAGATATTTTTTCTATAGAATTTTACCGTGTATTTTTTAATTAGAAAAAGAATCCTGGTTAACCTGAAGCTGATTGTGAGAGTGTTAGGAGTCTAAAAAATGGATAGATTTGAGAAACAGAGAATTATAGGGAATCCTGTGTTTATGGAAAAACGTTTGATTCAAGATGATGATTTTCTAGAGTTATCTCTTCAAAGGAAGATATTTTCTAAAGGAATGCTTGTCGATATAATGAAAACTGATTCTCCGTCATTAGACTATTGCATGAAGCTTTTACGTCGTGGTCCAAAGGCATTTACACTATTTATTGACATATCAATCACGACAAGACAAAATGGTATTGTGGATTTGCTTTTAAACACACTACCATAGAAATTTAAGACTATGATTTTGTCACCAGAAAGATGATGTTCAAAAAGGATTTACTCATCTCATTTTCTCTCTCTCCCACTCAATTTATTTATCGTAGCTCAGCTTCATTTTGGCGGTGAGAGTGTCAACACATGATAAAATGTTCCATACATGTCCATTATGCATGTATACACTGGGCAGCTGGTCATCATGTGAGAATTGTACACTGATTGATGAGTAGGATGAAAAATGTAGATTATGCAACCCATTTAAATTGCCTAGAGGATATGCCGTACAAATTAAAGGCTGTAATTCCTGTCTTGAAGAGATGTGTGAGTCTCACCCTAGAGGACACCTATGCTCTAGTTGTAACTATGGTAAATGTAAGCAGTGGGAAAATACATATCCTGTTATGATTGGAAAGAGTCCTAAACGTGATTTTAGTTTATTGCTAAGAGATTGGTATCGTCGAGGCTTTAGATATTTTTGGGAGGAGGAGCCAGGTCTACGATTCAACTGTTGGAATAACAAAAGAATTTGGTTTCTAAGTCATCGGTGTGAAGACAATGGCTACTATGATTATAAGCCTACTGATTTTTATTTGGCTGTTACAGAATGTGATTCAACACTTGAGGACATTGCATGTGATATTGCTTCAAATAAGTAAATTGAAACACTTGAATTCTACAAAATGAATGAAAATAGTATCATTGACTATACAAAGAGATATAATAAGAGTGAAGTTACATTATACTGTAGAAATGTGACCCTGACATTCCAGCACATCAGGATAAGTATACAGTGAATTCAAATGATCTACCCGCATTAGTTGTTCTCGACAAATACCTATACATAATAAAAGAAGAAATCTAAAGAGTAGAAAAGTCGTTTTTATCATGTATATACATTATTTTTTTATTAATAAATAATTTCACATACATTTTTAGAATATTTTATTCGTAGGGCACTAAATCAATATTAAACAAGTATGAAAGCATATTTTCCACTAGAAAGCCGTTCAGTCGAGGAAAGTCAACGTAAATGTTGAAAAACTGCTTGTAGGTATAGCCAATACATCTGAACATGAAATAGACTAGTGCATGAAAGCCACATGTCTTAGTCGTCAAATCCTGTACAGGCCTCTGATTTTGAATAATAGTTTTCCAATGCTCTCAATATACTTGTTGATGTGTGGAGTGTAGAATTAATGTGATAGGCCAAGAAGATCAAAAATTCGATATTTTTCGCTGTTTGAAAGATGCATAGCCAATGACCTATCTTCAAACTCGATGGACTGGTATTAACAATGATTAGGGTATTGCTAACACTTCAAATTTTTTCAATATAGTCCAGTGGTATGCAATAGGACTTATACTGGGACATCTATAAATCCATAGTAAATACGCTTATTATTTGGTTTGTGTTCATGGTGCAAGGTCTAGTAGAACACTGCCGTCGGGTGTGATTTCCCAGTAGGTTTCAAATTGACTCAGTGATATTAATGTATACTTTCGGTCAAAGCATCGGCAAATATGCACTCTAAACGTACATTCCTCGTTCGTACTATGCTAATATCTTGAGTGCAGATAAGTCTAAAACAATTACATCGTGATTCTTTGAGAACATTGAATCGGTTATTCCATTTTCAAATAGTTGTGAATCATGATCTAGGGATTGCACGGTCAACTCATATCTGTAGTTCTGTAGGATTTTTTATCAAATGATAGAGTGTACAGAGGAGTTCCATTCACTTTGCACACAAGGCTAGATAGACCAAAAAAATAAAATCATGGGGGGATGCAGTCCAGGATCCAACGGCACTAGCACTTTGTAAGGAGGCCCTTTCGACTCCGGGAAGAGATTTAATGTCCTTGGTAAAAGCAGGAAGAGATGTAATGTCCTTGGTAAAAAGATGGGAAGAGATTTAATGTCCTTGGTAAAAAGTCGGGAAATCATGAGGGGATTATAAAACAATATGGCTTCTCTAATTTAGTGACAGAGATAAACTAATATTCTATTTTCAAATATGGCTTCTTTGATCTTTAGGTCTGAGGGATAAATGGTCTTTAGTGACAGAGATAAATTAATATTCTATTTTTTAAATATAGCTTCTCTGATCTTTAGTGGCAGAGATAACTTAATATTCTATCGAAACCTTAATAGTGTAGCTAGGAACACCTATGAGATGAAGAGGTTAACGCGGGAAATGATTTCATGGGAATTTCAAATGTGACAGCGCAGGGATGCCAAAACAAAAGGAACACGCAAAAATTACGTTTAGGGGATTATTTAGGAGAAACCGTTTGAGACATTTTAGGGGATTATTTGGGCGAAACCGTTTGAGACATTTTAGAAGATAATTTAGGCGAAGCCGTTTGAGATATTTTAGAAAATAATATAGGCGAAACAGTTTGAAATGATTTAGAAGATGATTTGGGGTGAAACTCTGTGGTCGTTATAATACACAAGTTACATTTGAACAGTGTTGTAAGGTCCCCTACCCCAACCCCTAAGGGCCCCCGGGCCCCAAAAAGCCCAAAGGCCCCCCGGGCCCCCAATGATCCCCCCATTTTTGAATACTTTTTTTGTACAATTGAGACGCAGAAGGGCCCCCCACATTTCAAAAGGTTTCATTATATCTTTTCAGAACAAGTTCCTTTCTTAATATCCGTCTTAAACCCAATTTTACAAGTTGAAGTACTCATCTTTTTCAGCCACAACTTTACATTACAGCTTTTTGAACACTCCAACACCAAACAATACTTTTCAAGGGCTTTATCATATTTTTTCAGAACAAGTTCTTTACGTAATGTCCCTCCTAAACCCATTTTACAAGTTGAAGTACTCATCTTTTTCACCCAACAACTATACTTTATGACTCTTTGAACACCCAACACCAAGCAATACTTTCAAAAGGCTTTTTTATGTCCTTTCAGAACAAGTTCTTTTCTTAATGTCCTTTCCTAAACCAATTTTACAACTTGAAGTACTCATCCTTTTCACCCACAACTTTACTTTATGGCTTTATGAATACCCCAACACCAAGCAATACTTTTCAAAAAGGCTCTATTATATCTTTTCAGAACAAGTTCTTTACGTAATGTCCTTCCTAAACCAATTTTACAACTTGAAGTACACATCTTCTTCACACACAACTTTACTATATGGCTTTTTGCATACCCCAACACCAAGCAATACTTTTCAAAGGCTTTATTATATCTTTTCAGAACAAGTTCCTTTCTCAATGTCCATCATAAGCCAATTTTACAACTTGAAGTACTCATCTTTTTCACCCCACAACTATACTTTATGACTCTTTGAACACCCAACACCAAGCAATACTTTCAAAAGGCTTTTTTATGTCCTTTCAGAACAAGTTCCTTTCCTAATGTCCCTCCTAAACCAATTTTAGAACTTGAAGTACTCATCCTTTTCAGCCAAAACTTTACTTTATGGCTTTTTGAATGCCCCAACACTGAATTTTCTTAAAGGAGAGAAAAAAAAGTTAGCTCAATTCTGAATTTTACCAATGAAAATGAAAAAAGCTTCTATTTCAGTTCTTAATTTCTCAAAGACATAAAAAATCAAAGTTCTATTCTAAATTTTTCCATAGAAGATAGGAAAAGTTTTGCTATGATTGTGATTATTTTCCATGAAGATAAAAAGTTTCACTTTAATTCTAAATTTACTTATATTCAGTTCCGATTTTTCTCAAAGAGATGAAAAAATTTAGAATTCTGTTCAAAATTTTTCATAGAAGATAGAAAAAGTTATACTTTGATCGTGAATATTCACCATGAAGATAAGGAGCTACACTTTAATTCTGAGTTTTCTCGAAGAAGTACAAAATGTTCAAGTTCTCTTCTGAATTTTCTTAAAGAAGAGAAAAAAGTGAGATCAATTCTGACTTTTACCAATAAAAATGAAAAAAAGCTTCCATTTCAGTTATTAATTTCTCAAACACATAAAAAATTTAAAGTTCTGTTCTAAATTTTTACGAAGAAGATAGGAAAAGTTATACTATGATTGTGATTATTTTCCATGAAGATAAAAAGTTTCACTTTAATTCTAAATTTTCTTAAGTTCAGTTCCGATTTTTCTCAAAGAGATGAAAAAATTTAAAGTTCTGTTCCAAATTTTTCATAGAAGATAGAAAAAGTTATGCTTTGTTCGTGAATATTCACCATGAAGATAAGGAGCTCCACTCTAATTCTGAGTTTTCTCGAAGAAGTGCAAAATTTTCAAGTTCTCTTCTGAATTTTCTTTAAGAAGAGAAAAAAAGTTAGCTCAATTCTGAAATTTACCAATGAAAATGAAAAAAAAGCTTCCATTTCAGTTCTTAATTTCTCAAAGACATAAAAAAATAAAGTTCTGTTCTAAATTTTTCCGTAAAAGATGGGAAAAGCTATACTATGATTGTGATTATTTTCCATGAAGATAAAAAGTTTCACTTTAATTCAAAATTTTCTTAAATTCAGTTCCGATTTTTCTCAAAGAGATGAAAAAATTTGAAGTTCTGTTCCAAATTTTTCATAGAACATAGAAAAAGTTATACTTTGTTCGTGAATATTCACCATGAAGATAAGGAGCTCCACTTTAATTCTGAGTTTTCTCGAAGAAGTGCAAAATGTTCAAGTTCTCTTCTGAATTTTCTTAAAGAAGAGAAAAAAAGTTAGCTCAATTCTGAATTTTACCAATGAAAATGAAAAAAGCTTCCTTTTCAATTCTTAATTTCTCAAAGACATAAAAAAATTAAAGTTCTGTTCTAAATTTTTCCGTAGAAGATAGGAAACGTTATACTATGATTGTGATTATTTTCCATGAAGATAAAAAGTTTCACTTTAATTCAAAATTTTCTTAAATTCAGTTCCGATTTTTCTCAAAGAGATGAAAAAAATTAAAGTTCTGTTAAAAATTTTTCATAGAAGATAGAAAAAGTTATACTTTGATCGTGAATATTCGCCATGAAGATAAGGAGCTATATTTTAATTCTGAGTTTTCTCAAAGAAGTACAAAATGTTCAAGTCCTCTTCTGAATTTTCTTAAAGAAGAGAAAAAAGTTAGGCCAATTCTGAATTTTACCAATGGAAATGAAAAAAAAGCTTCCATCTCAGTTTTTAATTTCTCAGAGACATAAAAAATTTGAAGTTCTGTTCTAAATTTTTCCGTAGAAGATAGGAAAAGTTATACTTTGATCGTGAATATTCACAATGAAGATAAGGAGCTCCACTTTAATTCTGAGTTTTCTCGAAGAAGTGCAAAATGTTCAAGTTCTCTTCTGAATTTCTTAAAGAAGAGAAAAAAGTTGGTACTATGATTGTGATTATTTCCATGAAGATAAAAGTTTCACTTTAATTCTAAATTTTCTTAAATTCAGTTCCGATTTTTCTCAAAGAGATGAAAAAATTTAAAGTTCTGTTCCAAATTTTTCATAGAAGATAGAAAAAGTTATACTTTGTTCGTGAATATTCACCATGAAGATAAGGAGCTCCACTTTAATTCTGAGTTTTCTCGAAGAAGTGCAAAATGTTCTAGTTCTCTTCTGAATTTTCTGAAAGAAGTGAAAAAAGGTTAGCTCATTTCTGAAATTTACCAATGAAAATGAAAAAAAGCTTCCATTTCAGTTCTTAATTTCTCAAAGACATAAAAAAATTAAAGTTATGTTCTAAATTTTTCCGTAGAAGATAGGAAAAGTTATACTATGATTGTGATTATTTCCATGAAGATAAAAAGTTTCACTTTAATTCTAAATTTTCTTAAATTCAGTTCCGATTTTTCTCAAAGAGATGAAAAATTTAAAGTTCTGTTCCAAATTTTTCATAGAAGATAGAAAAATTTATACTTTGATCGTGAATATTCGCCATGAAGATAAGGATCTCCACTTTAATTCTGAGTTTTCTCGAAGAAGTCCAAAATGTTCAAGTTCTCTTCTGAATTTTCTTAAAGAAGAGAAAAAAAGTTAGATCAATTCTGAATTTTACCAATGAAAATGAAAAAAGCTTCCATTTCAGTTCTTAGTTTCTCAAAGAGATTAAAAATTTAAAGTTCTCTTCTAAATTTTTCCGTAGAAGATAGGAAAAGTTATACTAAGATTGTGATTATTTTCCAAGAAGATAAAAAGTTTCACTTTCATTCTAAATTTTATTAAATTCAGTTCCGATTTTTCTCAAAGAGATGAAAAATTTAAAGTTCTCTTCCAAATTTTTCGTAGAAGATAGAAAAAAGTTATACTTTAATCGTGAATATTCATCAAGAAGAAAAGGAGCTCCACTTTAATTTAATGAGTTTTCTCGAAGAAGTGCAAAATGTTCAAGTACTCTTCTGAATTTTCTTAAAGAAGAGAAAGAGTTAGCTCATTTCTGAAAATTACCAATGAAAATGAAAAAAGGCTTCCACTACAGTTCTTAATTTCTCAAAGACATAAAAAATTTAAAGTTCTGTTCTAAATTTTTCCGTAGAAGATAGGAAAAGTTATACTATGATCGTGAATATTCACCGTTGAAGATAAAAAGTTTCACTTTAATTCTAAATTTTCTTAAATACAGTTCCGATTTTTCTCAATGAGATGAAAAATTTAAAGTTCTGTTCTAAATTTTTCCATAGAAGATAGAAAAAGTTATACTTTGATCGTGAATATTCACCATGAAGATAAGGAGCTCCACTTTAGTTCTGAGTTTTTTCGAAGAAGTGCAAAATGTTCAAGTTCACTTCTGAATTTTCTTAAAGAAGAGAAAAAAGTTAGCTCAATTCTGAAATTTACCAATGCAAATGAAAGAAGGCTTCCACTGCAGTTCTTAATTTTTCAAAGACATAAAAAATTTAATGTTCTGTTCTAAATATTTCCGTAGAAGATAGGAAAAATCATGCTATGATTGTGATTATTTTCCATGAAGATAAAAAGTTTCACTTTAGTTCTAAATTTTCTTAATTTCAGTTCCGATTTTTCTAAATGAGATGAAAAATTTAAAGTTCTGTTCCAAATTTTTCATAGAAGATAGAAAAAGCTATACTTTGATCGTGAATATTCGCCATGAAGATAAGGAGCTCCACTTTAATTCTGAGTTTTCTCGAAGAAGTGCAAAATGTTCCATTTCTCTTCTGAATTTTCTTAAAGAAGAGAAAAAAGTTAGCTCAATTCTGAAATTTACCAATGCAAATGAAAAAAGGTTCCACTTCAGTTCTTAATTTCTCAAAGGCATAAAAAATTTAAAGTTCTGTTCTAAATTTTTCCGTAGAAGATAGGAAAAGTTATACTATGATTGTGATTATTTTCCATGAAGATAAAAAGTTTCACTTTAATTCTTAATTTTCTTAAATTCAGTTCCGATTTTTCTCAAAGAGATGAAAAATTTAAATTTTTGTTCCAAATTTTTCACAGAAGATAGAAAAAGTTATACTTTGATCGTGAATATTCGCCATGAAGATAAGGAGGTCCACTTTAATTCTGATTTTTCTCGAAAAAGTGCAAAATGTTCAAGTTCTCATCTGAATTTTCTTCAAGAAGAGAAAAAAGTTAGCTCAATTCTGAATTTTACCAATGAAAATGAAAGAAAGCTTCCATTTCAGTTCTTAATTTCTCAAAGACATAAAAAATTTAAAGTTCTGTTCTAAATTTTTCCGTAGAAGATAGGAAAAGTTATACTATGATTGTGGTTATTTTCCATGAAGATAAAAAGTTTCACTTTAATTCTAAATTTTCTTAAGTTCAGTTCCAATTTTTCTCAAAGAGATGGAAAAATTTAAAGTTCTGTTCCAAATTTTTCATAGAAGATAGAAAAATTTATGCTCTTGGATACACATCCAATGAAAATATTCACCTCTTGGATACACAATACAGAAATTTCTTCTCCTTTAGGGTTAATTTACACTAGGCTACGTGCGCACACGTAGCCTTGTGTAAATTAACCACAAAAAGTCAAAGAATCTCCATGAAAATTCCACTTTCTGATTCAGTCATGTTGGAGAAGAAATTTCTGTATTGTGTATCCAAGAGGTGAATTCAAGAAAGATTTTGTTACTTACTTAAAATTTTTAGAGTTTGTTACTTACTTACACTTTTGTCATATTTTCTTGAATGAAAATTTCTGTATTGTGTATCCAAGAGGTGAATTCAAGAAAGAGTTTGTTACTTACTTACAATTCTTAGTTTGCTACTTACTTACACTTTTTTCATAATTTCTTGAATGAAATTTTTGTATTGTGTATCCAAGAGGTGAATTCAAGAAAGAGTGTGCTATTTACTTACAACTTTTTCATTATTTATTGAATGAAATTTCTGTGTTGTGCATCCAAGAAGTGAATTCAGGAAGGAGTTTGTGACTTACTTACAATTTTTCATAATTTCTTGAATGAAATTTCTGTATTTGTGCATACAAGAGGCGAATTCAAGAAAGAGTTTGTTAGTTACTTACAATTTTTTCATAATTTATTGAATGAAATTTCTGTATTGTGAGTCCCAGAGGTGGATTCAAGAAAGAGTTTGTTACTTAATAACTATTTTTCATAATTTCTTGAATGAAATTTCTGTATTGTCTATCCAAGAGGCAAATTCAGAAAAGAGTTTGTTAGTTACTTACAATTTTTTCATATTTTCTCGAATGAAATTTCGGTATTGTGTATCCAAGTGGTGAATTCAAGAAAGAATTTGTTACTTACTTACAAATTTTCATAATTTCATGAATGAAATTTCCGTGTTGTGTATCCAAGAGGCTAATTCAAGAAAAAGTTTGTTACTTACTTACAATTTTCTCATAATTTCCTGGATGAATTTCCATGTTGTATGTCCAGGAGGCGAATTCAGGAAAGAGTTTGTTACTTACTTACAATTTTTCATAATTTCTGTAATGAAATTTCTGTATTCTGTATCCAAGAGGTGAATTCAAGAAAGAATATGTTAGTTACTTACAATTTTTTATAATTTCTTTAATAAAATTATTGTATTGTGAATCCAAGAGTTGAATTCAAGAAAGATTTTGTTGCTTATTTACAATGTTTTCATAATTTCTTAAATGAAATGTGTGTATTGTGTATCCTAGAGGCAAATCGAAGAAAGAGTTTGATACGTACTTACAATTTTTCATAATTTCTGTAATGAAATTTCTGTATTGTGTATCCATGAGGTCAATTCAAGAAAGAGTTTGTTACTTGCTTACAATTTTTCATAATTTCTTGAATGAAATTTGAGTATTGCGTACTCAAGAGGTGAATTCAAGAAAGAGTTTATTACTTACAATTTTTCCCAATATCTTGAATGAAATTTCTGTATTGTGTATCCAAGCGGTGAATTCAAGAAAGAGTTTGTTATGACTTTATTAAAAATCAAAATACTATAATAAAATCAGATGTATTTTAAACGTGGATGTTCCTGTTTCTGAAAACTCTGTCTGTCTGTTTATCTGGACGGGGTGTTTGCTTGTCGGTGGAGATTTTTGAGTTAAAAAATTTTAGCTCGTCTCTCTCTCAGACTTTGGTAAAAGTTCTTGTAACCTATCTCATTTTCTAGTATACCCGCTATGAGCCTGTTAGTAGTAGTATCTATATTTCTGAAAATTCCTTTTCTTGCATCTCCAACTTTTTAAAAGATATTCTAGACGTTTGACGTTCTAGCATACCCTAAAAATAATGGGATAATGTCAAAGTAATGCATAAAATATTTTTATTGAATTAATGACATGTAGAATATTAACATAAAAAAATCTGTTGCATACATTATTATACATTATTAATGTCATTGAACAACTTTGGACATTTTGGATCTGTTCCATAAAATAGTTCATCAAGTTCTCTGTTAATGCTGTAGCTATTGTCTTCTCTTAGTTCGTAATCAGTAGAATAATCGTTATTCCATTTTATCTCATACACTATTTTTACTGGCGTGTTACCTAAATGTCCAATACACATTTCGTCTCTGCTATTATTAGGTTCATTGACTATATGATCAATAGTAGTAATAACCTTTGTTGGCATTTTGCTTTTCATCGATTCATCTTCATATTCCTTAGTGATATTTTCTGCCAATGCCCTTTTTATTTTTCCAGCAATATCACTGTCTATTACCACATTATTTTTACACAGGTAACAGTTCCTGAACGTAGACAAGATATGGTTTATGATATAAGTAGAAGAGTATGCCTGTCTTCTTTTGACCTTCCGTTGAATGCTAATACCTGAAAGCTGACGATAGGGTGCTAACACAGGGTAACATGTGTTTTATGTTGGCATTTTTTTGTTGGCATTTTCTTTGAGTGAAATCATCTCTAGATATCTCAATCTCGCATATCCACTATCATAAGAGTTGAATTTGTTTCGTACTCCAAAGAAATTTAATTACTTACTGTCATGACAATTTCACGCAGACATTTCCAATATTGCTACCACTTGTACTTGTTTCATAGCTCAAATACTTCTTCTTGTCAGCATTCAATGCTACAATAACACTATCATATCAACACACTTTCTTAAAATGCTCCATCTTCACTTTTTTAAAGATACGACTTATATGTTTTTCCTTCCACTGTACAATGATTAATGACCTATAAACATACAATAAACTAGGTAGTGTCAAAAACCTGCCATAGATTACAACTGGGAAAGCCGCGTCGTGTCTACAATCAAGCATAGAGTACGATTGGTACAGCCGCAAGCATATTTCATGTTATTTTAAGATTCATAAAAAATTCCAAGTAAAAAAAGTCAGTATTTTGAAAAAAAAGGACATAAGAATGTACCCAATGAGCCCTTGAATCATCCCCCACCCCCTAAAAAATATTTGAGTTTTCATAAGTCGCCTACAGTTTTTAATATTTCCACCACGTAATTTCAGAAAGAAGGGCATAAGAATTTACCCAATGAGCCCTCGGATCATCCCTCACCTCCCTAAAAAAATATTAAATTTTTCATAAGTCGCCTACATTGTTTAATCTTTCCACCAGCTAATTTTGAAAAAGAAGGGCATAGGAATGCATCCAATGAGGCCTTGGATCACCCCCACCTCCCTAAAAAATATTAAAGTTTTCTTAAGTCACCTATATTGTTTAATATTTCTACTAGCTAATTTTGAAAAAGAAGGGCATAAGAATGTACCCAATGAGCCCTTGAATCATCCCCCACCTCCCTAAAAAATATTAAGTTTTCATAAGTCACCTAAGAATTAGAGCCAAGTTAAGTCAAAAAATCTTCTTGACATCACTAACCGTTTCCATAGATTGATACCAGTGAGGTTATTCTAACATTTATGGCAAGCTGCCTAAGACTTATCATCCTCTCAGACTTAAGTTAACTGTTACGCACTTTTAACTCTTTTATTCCCCTTCATATAATCCAATTAAAAATATGAATATTATTACCCTTTGTTTCACCCCTATGAAAATGATATAACTTTTTTTTATCATTATTAGATACCGCTAATAATCCAATCAAGTCTGGACGTGATGCAAAAATGTGCCTAATACCTAAGACTTATACCACTAATAATGCAATCAATTCTGGACGAGATACAAAAATGTGCCAATGAGCCCTTGGATCACCCCCCCCCATCCCCCTAAAAATATTAAAATTGTCATAAGTCACCTACATTATTTAATATTTCCACTAGATAATTTTGAAAAAGAAGGGCATAAGAATGTACCCAATGAGCCCTTGAATCATCCCCACCTCCCTAAAAATATTAAAGTTTTCATAAGCCACCAAAGAAGTAAAGCCAAGTTAAGTCACCAAATCTTCTTGACATCGCTAACCGTTTCCATAGATTGATACCAGTGATGTTACTCTAACATATATGGCAAGTTGCTTAAGACTTATCATCCTCTCAGACTTACCTTAACTGGTATGCACTTTTAACTCTTTTATCCCCTTCATACAATCCAATTAAAAATATGAATATTATTGAGTTTTGTTTCACCCCTATGAAAGCAATATAACTTTTTTTTATCATTATTAGATACCGACAATTATCAAGTCCGTATCCGGGGGGGGGGGAGTACCCGGTTTGAACCCCCCCCCCCCCCCAAAAAAAAAAAAAATATGACCGAGTAGAAAATTAGTCTAAAAAATACCTGTAAAGACAAAACCTTACCAGAAAAAAATATGCTCCCACACTAAATCCTATTGCATTTTGTGGGTAAACGGTGCTTATCAGCTTACGCAATTAGGTAACCGTAGGTAACCCCATGTTCACCTGACCTTGCATAGTAAATTAGGGTTAATATGCGCTATTATCCAATTGCATTTTGTGGCATACAAAAATCCTATTGCAATTTTGTGGGTAAACGGTTGTGATCAGCTTGCGATTAGGTAACCCCATGTTCGCCTTATTATGCAAGGTCAGACCTTGCATAGTAAATTAGGATTAAGTGGGGCTCGAGGTAAATTAGGATTTAAATTAGGTAAATTAGGAGGTAAATTAGGTCAGACCTTGCATAGTAAATTAGGATTAATGGGGTTCGAGATAAATGTTATAAGAGACTGCAAGATTGTCAGTTCAATTTCGGACTTCGATAAGAGAAGAGCGATTTTCAACATGAAGAGGAAGTGTGACATTACGTCGTTTTTCGCGCCCAAGTGGACCAGGGATGTTTCTGACATTGGCGTCAGCGGGCCGTCTGCGTAGCATTAATCTACACCTGTGGACCCGAACGGCACTGGAGCCATCGTTGAAGCTTCTGAATCACGCACACTGGAACCAACCACGACGCAACACGCACCTGCACCAACCCAGTCTCTGTCGTTGTTTGCAAATGACATCGGTCGTTTTGTCAACAAATCATCCAGTCTCGATGCAAATTCTAAACTTCCTTCGCTGAAAAGCCCTTGGACTCAAGATATCTCCAACATTTTTCCAGTATCCGAAAAACAGAAGCTGAAGTTTCAGTTAACTTGGCTCGCTCGTTTTCAGTTGGTTGTCCTACTCTCCGTCTGAGGACGCTGCTTTTTGCAGATTTCACGTTCTGTTCTCGTCAGAGACAGCTGGCAAAGGCTGCCACCAGCGCTTGGGGAATCTAGTCACCAAACCACTCAGGAACTGGAAGGATGCGATAGAGGGCTTCACAGCTCACCAATAAGCAGAGTTTCATAGAAACTGCATCGTATCGGCTGAAAACTTCATTTCTGTCTCGGAGAAAAGGCAGGACAATATCGTGCACCAACTTGGCGAGGCGAAGAAAGTGCATGTTCAAGAAAATTGCCAGAAGTTGCGACCAATTGTTGAGACGGTGATATTTTGTGGGTGGCAAGAGCTTGCCCTTCGTTGTACCAACGATTCCGGCCCCATTTCGGTCTCAGATCCAGAACCTTCTCACAATGATGGCAACTTCCGAGCACTATTGCGGCTGAGGGCGGGACATACGGTGACGATGTTCTGAAGAACCATCTTCTTTCTGCGGCCGGAAATGCCACATATCTTTCTCCCATCATCCAGAATGGTATTATCGCCGCATCCGGGGAGCTTCTTCAGCTGTCTATTGTGGAAAGAGTAAACGCAAGTCCATGATTTTCGGTGCTTGTCGATGAAACGGCGGACGTTTCAAATTCCGAGCAGCTGTCTGTTTGTGTCCGCTACACTTTCAAAGGGAACCTGCTTGAGGACTTTCTTGGTTTTACCCCAGCTTCTGATTTGACTGGGCAAGGTTTGGCTTTATCAATCCTGAAATTTCTCGAAAGCCTTGGTCTTAATCTGAACAAGATGGTTGGTCAGGGATATGACGGTGCAGCATCGATGAGTGAGCATCTTAGGGGTGTCCAGGCTGTCATACGCGAAAAGTATCCGAAGGCGCCTTACGTCCATTGTAGTGCACACAGTCTCAAATTGGTCATATCTTCTGTATGCTCTATTCTGGTGTTTAAGTATTTCTTCGGTGTCTTGTCACAAGTCTGCAGTTTTTACCATACTTCCCCACTCAGGACACAGAATTTAAAAGAGAAGATCAACAAATTACTACCGGATTCAAGGAAACATACTTTAACCGAACTCTGCAAAACAAGACGGATGGAGTTCCACGTTTTAGTCGTGCGTTTTTCTTGAGCTCTACCGACCAATCTTGCAATCCCTGGAAGCTCTTGAAGAGAACAGAAATGCAGAAAACGTCTGCAAAAGCGGCGCAGTTGCTGGACACGATGAACCAGTCGCAATTTGTTGTGTGTCTCCATGTGGTCAAAGAGCTTTCCTGCCTAAAACTTCCACTGTGCAAGACTCTTCAGTCAATTAACTTTGATTGGGCAGCTGCATACAGACACGTGGAAACTGTCCTTTCAAATGGAAATGCTGCTACTGCTTTCACGTCTATTTTCGACGAAGCTCAGCGTTTTGCCAGCGACTTTGGACTGGAGATGACTCGCCCAAGGACGAATGGTGGCCGGAGTATGCACGCAGACGATCCAGACCTTCTCAACCACTATAGAACCTCGCTCTTTATTCCTTTCCTGGACCACTTCACTTCCGAGCTGAAACAACTATTTGTGCTTCACCAAAAACTGCTGTCAAATCTCAGCTTCCTTTCTCCTGCCAAAATTGTTTTTGTCAATCTGAAGGCATTAAACCTGGAGTCATTGGTTGAATTGTATGGTAATATTCTTCCCGAGCCAGACTGTCTGAAGCAAAAATTGAGCTATGGCGCATAAAGTGGGAGAATGTTCTTGTATCAGAGAGGCTTACTTGTGCTGTGTCTTCGCTTCAGGCATGCGACGCCACCTTTCTTCCAATGTTTTTCTTCTTTCGGCTGTTCTCGCGACGCTACCCGTTAGCACTGCTACTCCGGAAAGAAGTTTCTCAACGCTCAGAAGGCTCAAAACCTGGCTGAGAAATTCAACAGTAGAAGGACGATTGAGTGGCTTAACCCTCATTGCAGTCCATAAGGACGTTGACATCTGCCCTGACAAGGTCATCGAAATTTTTGCAGGGAAGAAGAATCATCGCCTGGATTTTGTTTTATAGATATTCGCCCTTACTTTTAGCTAAAAAAAATATATAGACTACTTCTACTATTTGGCTTCTTTTTGCGTTAACTGTTTTTGCTGTCTCCAAAAAAAAAATTAGCTTGTAGTATTTAACTGTATGTAAATACTTGTATTGTTTTTGCGTAACTGAAAAAAACAATGCCCCTTATAGATACAAAAGTATGCCTAGTGGACGCGTCCTCGTTCGCAAGGGGCGGACTAACGGTCTTGAGCTAACGTAATGTTGCTAGACAAAGGATGTAGAGGATGTTAGACAAAGTTCACAGGAAAAAATCAGGTAACCCCTCCCCCCCCCCAACAAAAATCCTGGATACAGCCCTGCTAATAATAATATCAATTCTGGACGAGATGCAAAAATTTACCCAATACTTAAGACTTATCATCCTCTCAGACTTACCTTTACTGGTACGCAGTTTTAACTCTTTTATCCCCTTCATACAATCCAATTAAAAATATGATTATTATTGAGCTTTGTTTCACCCCTACGAAAATGATATAAAGTTTTATCATTATTAGATAACGCCAATAATGCAATCAATTCTGGACGAGATGCAAAAATGAACCCATGGATCACCCACCCCCCCCCCCCCCCCAAATCCCTAAGAAATGTTAAAATGTTCATAAGTCACCTACAGTGTTTGATATCCAAACATCCATTTTTTTTTACTTCGGCCAAGTTAAGTCACTAAATCTTCTTGATATCGCTAACCGTTTCCATAGATTGATACCAGTGATGTTATTCTGACATTTATGTCAAGTTGCCTAAGACTTAACATCCTCTCGCACTTACCTTAACTGATAAGCACTTTTAACTCTTTTATCCCCTTTATACAATCCAATTAAAAATATGAATAACAACGAGCTTTGTTTCACCCCTATGAAAATGATATAACTTTTTATCATTATTAGATACCGCTAATATTACAATCAGTTCTTGACGAGATGCAAAAACGTACCCAATGAGCCCTTGAATCATCCCCCACCTCCCAAACTCATCTTAGAAATAAAACTTCACCTCAAATGTCCTTCTGAACTCGACCCACAAAAATAATACAAAATATGAGAAAAAGGCTTAAAAAGAACGAAGTTTAAGCTCTGTAGATTCATCTGAAACTTAATTTTTGAGTATGAAGTTTGCTAATTGCTTAGGAACAATGAACAATTCAACGTTTCGTAAACGACTTTCAAACTGTAACTAGCCACTTTAAATTAGTCGATCAGAAAATGTGCTTGAAAACAGATGTTTCGATGTGTTTTAATTTTTATAGTGGTGGTAATTTATTTTTTAATATTGATTTTATTGCTGGATGTGTGCATGAACAGTTGAAATGAAAGTGCCTCAGGTTAGTAAATAGAAAAGTCATAATGAGGAAACATTCTAGACCATGGGGGACTTTTAAAGGATATCATTCTAAATGATATATTTTGATATTGTTAAGCAAAAAAGTGTCAGAATTGAATGTTCAAAGCGTTTGCTTGTCTAAGTCCCGAAAGATGAGGTCTGATAACTTTTTCTTATACATTTATAACTCTTAATGGAACCTCTATATTGAAAATTTGGGGATATCCTCAAAAACCTGGAGGGAGGGGACCCCTTGGTGGTTGGGGAGAGGGATCCCTTGGAGGTTGAGGTTCTTGCTCGCTGCTGACTCTAGACAAACCACGATTCGTTCTACTTTAAGAATATTCGATAACCTACCTAAAAAAATCTAATAAAAAGAGAGGGAACATTTTCGATTTCGAAACAATTTTATTGAGTGTGAGCATAATTACAACAATAATATATTACATATATAAAATTACCGATATAACTTATTGTCCTCAATATACTTCACTATCGCATTTAAAGCACTTTGAAGTCTATGTATAAGCACTATATCGACTTTGCAGCGAAGCATAATTGGTCCTCCAATTTAAATTTACTCAAAGATAACACGTATCTCGCATATACTTCTTCCCACTCGAGACAAAGTCGAGATCCTCTTGTAATTTCTATTGCAATGATTGGTGCTCTTGTTTCATTGCTGCTACTACTACCAGCTCCACTATAAACTTCTAATAGTGTAAACATTCAACTCATTATTGCAAATATATATATCTTCCCAAGTAAATAAATGAGTATTGTCAAACTGTTCTCTCCTTGAATTCTATTCTCACACTAATATCAACTGAACTGACAATCCTTCCTTATATTAGTTGCGTCATTCACGGCAGTAATCTAGGTCCCTGATTGGTCTAGAAAGAGGTGTGTAACTTGTCCCGGTAGTATTCTAGCCCTCTGATTGGCTTTGATCTTGTTCGTCTCAAATGTCAATATAGGCCTCTACTTACTTTTCAACGAAACTAAAAAAACTCAATTAAAAGTTTCAAATTTAGAAACCTTACTTTCCAAATGGGGGGAGGGTATTTTCCGTGAGAGTGTTTTCCAAGGAGGGGGTATTTTCCATAGGGTTTACTTTCCGTGGGGGGACATTTTCGGGGGTTAAACACACCCCATCCACTACATTCATTTGTGTTATTTTACTGTGTTCATGGCCGTACATTTGGCTTTAAAATACACTTATTTGTCTATCTATCTAATATGCAGAATAATTGTACCAAACACATTCTGCATGCAGACCCGCTATGCTTACCATCCCCCCCCTTAATGTGCAAATCTATAACGCAAATTCATTTCTAAAGTAACGAAGAAACTAACAAAAAACCGGTGTGTTCTCGAATTTTACACAGCGTAAGCTTGAGTGAGTGGCGCATAATACACAAGTACCAAAACTCCACCCCCCCCCCCTACGGCAATCAAAATAAAAAAATAAAATTCTCAAATTTGGAAGGCCTGATTTTCCACGGGTGGGTATTTTTTTTTTTTGGGGGGGGGGGTATTTTCCTTTGGGGGTATTTTCCGGGGGTAGTTTTTTTTTGGGGGGGGGGCAGGGTATTTTCCGGGGGGTATTCGCCGGGGGGGGGGGGTTCTCCTAGAACTAGAGCTAGTTGCCCTCCACCACTATTGACTCTTCAAAGGGAACTAAAACTTCTAATTTTCAACCAAATGAGCCTCCTCTAAAGTTGAAAAAACCATCCCTTCCATAAAATCCTTAAGTTCCTCCGAGACATAACTTACAACCCTTGCCCCAGCCTCTGCGGGTGTATTTCAACCCCAAAAGCCTTGTTGTATGGTATTTGGACTATTTTGAATAAAATAGCTATCTCAAAATGTCTATTAAATTCATTTCGGGAAAATACGATGTGTGTGTAGGGGGGGGGGGGAGTAACTTCCCTCGGATCATTTTGAATCTTAAAAAGGGCACTAGAACATCTGACTACCAGTCCAATGAGCCCTCTTCAAAGTTTATACAACCACGCTTCTATAAAAACTTTACATACCCTCAGAGCATAGTTTATGCGACCCATGCCCAGAGGGCTGTGGGTGGGGGGTTGCCTTCCTCAAAGATATAATTTCCGGACCTTTCAACTACGCTGAAAAAAACCAACATCTCACAATTTTCATCGGAAGTGCTTCGGGAAATGATGGGCGTGAGGTTGGGGGGCTATTTGCCCTCCAATCACTTTCTAGTTTTAAAAAGGGCACTAGCCCTCTCAATTTATAATCGAATGAGCCTTTTTTTAAGTTTATATGACAACTCCTTCTATAAGAAGTGCCCTGGTCTAAAAAATAATAATAATAATAATAATAAATAAATAATACATTGTGCCAACATCGTTCTTTACTTAGGTAGCGCTCGTGAGCTGCATATGATAGCCTTTTCCATGGATTTTTTTGTATCTTTTTTTTTCTATTAGACTCCACCATTTCCTGTTTTTTTCTATATAATCCACGGAGGGGGAAGGGGGCAATTTCCGGGGGTATTTTCCGGAAGGGATATTTTCCACGAGGGTGTATCTTCAGGGGGGTAGGTATTTTCTGGGGGGGGGGGGTATTTTACCAGGGTGTATTTTCCGGGGGGGTATTTTACCAGGCTTTTTTTCCGGGGGGGGGGGGTAATCACCACCCACCCTGGAAAATACCCCCCGCGAAAAATACAACACCAGAAAATACCCCTGGAAAATACCCCCCCCCCCCCCCAGGGAAGGCACCTCCCCTGGAAAAAAACTCCCTCTCCCGGAAAATACACTGGAAAGCGGACGAAAGTGTTGTTAAATTCTACGAGTTTGTTTTTCTTATCTTCCAAGTGTAAAACTACCACAAATAACCATAATTAAATATATGAAACCCAAAAAGAACAGAAATTACAATAGATAACCTAGTCAAACTTAAAACAAGCTTAAAACAACCCCACGTCTTCTCAAGACCAGAACATAATTAGTACTTTACTGAAGATAAGTAATAAAATAACCGTGTATTGTCAGCTAATATACATTTTCTTAGTACTTCTTTATACTTCTTTATTTATGAAAGTCAAAAAAGTGAAAAACATTTTAAATATATTTTGTTTTCAGTAAAGTGCAAATTATGTTCTGGTCTTGAGAAGGTGTGGGGGTTGTCAACCCTATTTAAGTAAATTTTTGCTCTTTCTTAGTTTGGCTCCGTTATTTATTGTAATTTCTGTTCGTTTTGGGTGTAATTCATTTATTGATGGTGATTTGTGGTAGTTTTACGCTCGGAAAAATATTTAAATTTATTTCTACTCATTTTTGGCTTAATGGAACTCTTTACTATTCTTTGACAAACTTGTTTTGTGGAAAAACAAGTAATATTTTACATCTTTTGTTTTTTTCTACTAGACTCCTTAGTTTGTACTCTGAAGATTTTTATACTTTATTTCAGCTCATTTTTGGTTGAATGAGGCTCTTTACTTTGCTTTAAAAAAACTTGTTCTGTATGTTTCCCATTAACAAATACTGTCTGTGAGTAATTGAATAATAAAAAAAAACAAGTTTTTAAGCTGAAAGTAAGGGGCAAGTTGTGGAGGGGTAAGTTCTTTCATATAGCCTACGTAATAATTTCTGTTCGTTTTAAGTTTTGAAGTTACACCTTACTTTCAGTTGAAAAAAACTTGAGTAGAAATGACCCTATTGATCCGATCAGCACACCATATATGGGCATAGAGTCCATAGGGAGATGGTTTTTGTCACTGAGAATGAAAAAACAGGATTTTTCTCACTTGAAAAAACAGGAATTTTCTCACTTTTATGGATGTTTATTGGACGGTTATGTGTGTTGGTCAATTTATTTGATGTTTTTCATGGATGTCAAAATCAATTTATGTCTGTTTTATGGTTTTTGTCAGTGAGAATGAAAAAAACAACGACGAGTACAACAATTTATGGATGTTTTATGGTTTTTGTCAGTGAGAATGAAAAAACAGAAATTTTCTCACTTTGATAGATGTTTTCTGGATTATTGAGTCTAATAGGGAACAGGGTCAATGACACTTCGTTCAAGATCAATTGATTTGTTGTTATTGTTTTGGCCAAGTGCACGCTCGGGGCGAATGTTAAGATCCAGGCGAATGTTAAGATCAAAGGATGGATCCTTCAACTTGTAAAATGGGTTTAGGATGGACATTATGAAAAGAACTTGTTCTGAAATGGTCTTTGAAAAGTATTGCTTGGTGTTGAGGTATTCAAAAAGGCAGTATAGTAAAGTTGTGGGGGAAAAGATGAGTACTTCAATTGGAAAATGGGTTTAGGAACGACATTAAGAAAACAACTTGTTCTGAAATGCCTTTGAAAAGTATTGCTTGGTGTTGAGGTATCCAAAAAGCTGTAAAGTAAAGTTGGGGGTGAAACGGATGGGTACTTCAAGTTGGTAAATGGGTTTAGAAGGACATTAAGAAAAAAAGTTGCTCTGAAATGCCTTTTGAAAGGTATTTCTTGGTGTTGAGGTATCCAAAAAGCTGTAAAGTAAAGTTGTGGGTGAAAAGGATGGATGCTTCAAGTTGGAAAATGGGTTTAGAAGGGACATTAAGAAAGGAAATTGCTCTGAAATGCCTTTTGAAAAGTATTTCTTGGTGTTGAGGTATCTGAAAAGCTGTAAAGTAAAGTTGTGGGTGAAATGGATGGGTACTTCAAGTTGTAAAATGGGTTTAGGATGGACATTAAGAAAGGAAATTGCTCTGAAAAGCCTTTTGGAAAGTATTTCTTGGTGTTGAGGTATCCATAAAGCTGTAAAGTATAGTTGTGGGTGAAAAGGATGGATGCTTCAACTTGTAAAATGGTTTAGAAGGGACATTAAGAAAAAAAGTTGCTCTGAAATGCCCTTTGAAAAGTATTTCTTGGTGTTGAGGTATCCAAAAAGCTGTAATGTAAAGTTGTGGGTGAAAAGGATGGGTGCTTCAACTTGTAAAATGGGTTTAGAAGGGACATTAAGAAAAAAAGTTGCTCTGAAATGCCTTTTGAAAGGTATTTCATGGTGTTGAGGTATCCGAAAAGCTGTAAAGAAAAGTTGTGGGTGAAAAGGATGGATGCTTCAAGTTGGAAAATGGGTTTAGAAGGGACATTAAGAAAGGAAATTGCTCTGAAATGCCTTTTGAAAAGTATTTCTTGGTGTTGAGGTATCTGAAAAGCTGTAAAGTAAAGTTGTGGGTGAAATGGATGGGTACTTCAAGTTGTAAAATGGGTTTAGGATGGACATTAAGAAAGGAAATTGCTCTGAAATGTCTTTTGAAAGGTATTTCTTGGTGTTGAGGTATCCGAAAAGCTGTAAAGTAAAGTTGTGGGTGAAAAGAATGGGTACTTCAAGTTGGAAAATAGGTTTAGAAGGGACATTAAGAAAGGAACTTGCTCTGAAAAGCCTTTTGAAAAGTATTTCTTGGTGTTGAGGTGTCCATAAAGCTGTAAAGTATAGTTGTGGGTGAAAAGGATGGATGCTTTAACTTGTAAAATGGTTTAGAAGGGACATTAAGAAAAAAAGTTGCTCTGAAATGCCCTTTGAAAAGTATTTCTTGGTGTTGAGGTATCCAAAAAGCTGTAATGTAAAGTTGTGGGTGAAAAGGACGGGTGCTTCAACTTGTAAAATGGGTTTAGAAGGGACATTCAGAAAAAAAGTTGCTCTGAAATGACTTTTGAAAGGTATTTCATGGTGTTGAGGTATCCGAAAAGCTGTAAAGTAAAGTTGTGTGTGAAATGGATGGGTACTTCAAGTTGTAAAATGGGCTTAGAACGGACATTAAGAAAGGAAATTCTTCTGAAAAGATATAGTAAAACCTTAAAAAAGTATTAAAAAATGGAAGCTCAGGGACCTTTGGGGCGCCGGGGGCCCTTTGGGTGGGCCCGGGGGAACCTTTGGGGGCCGGGGCTTCCTTCGGGGTTGGGGTAGGGGGATCGGAGCCCATTGGGTCGGGGTAGGGGGATCGGAGCCCTTTGGGGTTGGGGTATGGGACCTCACGACACTGTTTAAATAGAACTTGTGTATTACAACGACCACACTCAAAACCTCTTCAAAAACATCTTCTAAAATCATCTTTTAAAATGTCTCTAACTGTTTCGCCGAAATAATTCCCTAAAATGTCTAAAACGGTTTCGCCCAAATAATCCCTAAACGTAATTTCATCGTGTTCCCTTTCTTTTTGCCATCCCTGCGCTGTCACATTTGAAATTACTAAGAAACCTTTTCCCGCGTTAAACTCTTCATCTCTAAGATCAAAACATTCGCCGGAGTTACAATTAACCTTGTCATCACCTGTCAGATATTAATAAACTTTGCCCCGGAAACAATTCTGGTCGAACTCCAAAGATATTAATAAACTTCGTCCAGGAGACAATTCTCCTTGGAAACAATAAATTAATTCCCCTTTCGTGAATCAATAATTCCCCTTAGAAACAACAAATTAATTCCCCTTTCGTGACAAATCAATCAATCATGACATCATCTGTTAGAAACACGTGATCCTGTTTTCCTATTCCTGGATCTTAACATTCGCCCCGAGCGTGCACTTGGCCAAAACAATAACAACAAATCAATTGATCTTGAACGAAGTGTCATTGACCCTGTTCCCCATTAGACTCAATAATCCAGAAAACATCCATCAAAGTGAGAAAATTCCTGTTTTTTCATTCTCACTGACAAAAACCATAAAACATCCATAAATTGTTGTACTCGTCGTTGTTTTTTTCATTTTCACTGACAAAAACCATAAAACAGACATAAATTGATGTTGACATCCATGAAAAACATCAATTAAATTGACCAACACACATAACCGTCCAAGAAACATCCATAAAAGTGAGAAAATTCCTTTTTTTCAAGTGAGAAAAATCCTGTTTTTTCATTCTCAGTGACAAAAAACCATCTCCCTATGGACTCTATGCCCATATTATTTGAAAAAAACTACGTTTTCTAAAGAGTTAAAGAGGCTGAGTTACAAGGTCGAACCTTAAAACGTACAGGGATTAGGAGGCACAGTTGGGGGGCTGCCGCCCCCCAAACCCCCCGCTTTCGCAGCCTTTAAATATAAAAAAAAAATTTCTTTAAACTGAAAGTAAGGAGCGACATTAAAACTTAAAAAGAACAGAAATTATTCCGTATATGAAAGAGGCTGTGCCCTCCTCAACGCCTCGCTCTTTACGCTAAAGTTTGACTTTCTCACAACTCTTTTTTTAAACAATAAAAACTTTAGCGTAAAGAGCGAGGCGTTGAGGAGGGCACAGCCTCTTTCATATACGGAATAATTTCTGTTCTTTTTAAGTTTTAATGTCGCTCCTTACTTTCAGTTTAAAGAAATTTTTTTTTTTATATTTAAAGGCTGCGAAAGCGGGGGGTTTGGGGGGCGGCAGCCCCCAACTGTGCCTCCTAATCCCTGTACGTTTTAAGGTTCGACCTTGTAACTCAGCCTCTTTAACTCTTTAGAAAACGTAGTTTTTTTCAAATAATTTCTGCACGTTTTTGTACAGTTTATTACTTATTATTGCTTGACTAACTGTTAGCTGATCGTGTCAGGAGTTAAAGTTGGGGGGCTTCCGCCCCCCAAACCCCCCGCTCTTGAACATTCTTGTGTTAAGGCTTTTAATTCCTGAATACTCAAATCACGTCGTACAGGGTGCCTCCTAATCCCTGTACGTTTTAAGGTTCGAACTTGTGACTCAGCCTCTTTAACAGCCCCCCAACTGTGCCTCCTAATCCCTGTACGTTTTAAGGGTCGACCTTGTAACTCAGCCTCTTTAACTCTTTAGAAAACGTAATTTTTTTCAAATAATTTAAAAAAGAAACTGAGTTTCTTTTCAAAGTATATAAAAAAGTTGCTCTGATGGTGAATCGAACCCGAGTTTTCCGCGTGAAAGTCTGAAGTCTCAGCCGCTGGACTATACAAACACAATAGTAATTGTTGTTTAGCAAATAGAAGGTATTTTCGACGCAAGCAAATTCCCAAAAATCTTGATATGTGGTTTTTGGAAAACAGGGAAGGAGTGATCAATTGAGCTGAAATTTCGACGATAAGCTCCCAGGCCCCAGGAAAGCTTATCCTCTAAATTTCAGCCCGATCAGACAACGTTAAAGGGGGGGTTGTGGAGGGAAAAATTAACATGGGCTAATATAGGAAAACGAGGTTTTTCGTAAATGTAAATTCGGGGGATAATTTTTTCGGTCTGAAAATATCAAAAGGCCCTAACAGGTCGAATTCTGCTTCGAATGAGTCCTCATTCAACCGGATCCGTTGCCAACTGTGGCCTGTAGGCGTGGCTAACAAAAAAAAAGAGATGAATTTTAAGTGGCTATATTTGGTTTTTTGAAAACAGGGAAGGAGTGATCGGATTGAGCTGAAATTTCGAGGATAAGCTCCCGGGCCCTAGGAAAGCTTAACCTCTAAATTTCAGCCCAATCGGACAACGTTAAAGGGGGGCTGTGGTGGGAGGGTCCAAACTTCCGGCCCAGTTTACCCCATGAAGATAAAGTCGGAGGAGGATGAAATTTTGCAAGTTTCTTAGTTTGAGCTTGGGCTACAAAATGCAATTACCGCCGTCTCTCTGCGACCTCTAGGACCTGAAATCGCTTAACATTGTGGTGGGTCGCCTCTTTATAGAGGCACAAGTGTGCCTCCTTGCCCATATATGGTGTGCTGATCGGATCAATAGGGTCATTTCTACTAACTTGTTTTTTTAATTTAATTTCTGATTGTTTTTAAATAATACAGGGAAATCCAGCACTCTCCATGAAAAATTCCAGTACTTGTGTATTTTACGCCACTCACTCAAGTTTACACTGTGTAAAACTCGAAAACAAACCGGTTTTGTCGCTAGTTTCTTCGTTACTTTAGAAACAAATTTAGGCTATATATTTGCACATTAAGGGGGGGGGGATACAGTATATTGGGTCTGCATGCAAAATATGTCAGGTACAATTATTCTGCATATTATGAAGTAAGAATTGTTTTCTGACTTCAAACTGTCAAATACTCTACCCCCACCCCCTCATGTGCAAAGCTACAGCCCAAATTATATATTTCTCATCTATTCTGTCACTTTTCTTCTTCTCGTTTCACACTAAGCTGAAAGAAACTAACGAACAAACCAGTTAGTTCTCGAGTTTTATACAACATAAACTTGAGTGAGTGGCGTTATAATACACATGTACCAAAATTCCTTCCCCGTGCGGAAAATGAAAGAAAAAACTCAAATAGAATTCTCAAATTTGGAAAACCTTATTTTCCCTAGGGGGTATTTTTCGGGACGGGGGGGTATTTTCTGTGGGGGAGGGCATTTTCGGTGGTGGTTTATTTTCCGGGTGTGGGGGGTATTTTTCGGGAGGGGGTAAATACCGGCCACCATACCACCACCTTACAGTATGGCTCTTAAGTTGGCTGTTGATCTGATGTTGGAATCCCCTTTAAAAGATTTTTGATCCTTTAAGTCGATTTCCTATTTCAGAATTTTCACTTGAAAGTATTTTTACCTAGTCAGTCAGGATTGTTGTTTAGTGGCACAAGATGGCAGAAATCCATGATTTGTCGCTGTCCATTTTTTTTAAATAAAAACGTGTACTAAAACTATAAAAAAAAATTCAATGATCTCTTTCCCAATACTCTTCGATACCACATGATGCGACAACCCCTGAAGAAAACAGAACATGCAAGCACATGTATATGCTATCATTTTTCTCACGAAAAAATACAAAATTTCACGTTTTGGTATATAGGGGCTAGAAACCTTCGGAACAGGGCTGTTGAACATGTTGAATTTAATTATGTAGTTTATTCTCCAAACTCGCCTTTCTGTCTGGGTGGGTGTTCCAAACTTTGCAAATTTTCTTAGTCTAATAACTTTAGTTTTCCGAGTTTTAACTTTACAACTTTTGCAAATCTGGAGCTAGAATTAAAATCATATTGATCGTCTGAGTAAAAAAAATCAGTTCATCTTCAGTCGGAGAATTCCATGCCAGTAGCAAGGCATATGATGAATTTGACGATTCGGAGCGAGGACAAAACTTCAGAAGGAGCAGCTTCAGGCTTACGTAATCTTTATTCTTTTACAAAATAATTATCGTGTAGATACGTATTTTGCATTCATTCTTAAATCATTTATGTACTTAGAATCTTACTTTTTCACCCCTCCCAATACTTGAACTGTGATAAATGGGAACACTTAGCCTATTACAAACCTGATGACATAATACATTTAAAGTGTTTTTATGCATGCTAAGCCATGAGGGGGCTGGTGCTCCCCCTTATGAGCGCCCATGCCAGGCGAGTAGCTTTGACACAAAAGGTTAACTGAATTGGAAGCATACATTTTTAGGGGGGGGGGGTGCTCACATTCGTGTTAATCTTCGCAAGAAACGCAACCGTAAACTTGCAACCGTGATCTTTCTCTACCTTAAAATCACTTTCTCTTTACTTTCACTACCTTTTTCACTATCCTTTTTCTTTTCCAATCTTTTTCACTAAAATTGTGTGACTATTCAAAAAAAAAAGAAAAAAAATAATTTGCCAATGCTCAAGGGCTCTAGGATTTGGTATTGTTCTTTCTCAAGTGAAGTGGGTTTTCTAATTGTAATAATATAAAAAAATACGAAAGTTAAAATTATATTTAAGCTTTGTTTGGCAAAAGCAATAGGCAAAAAACGAATCAAAGGTCTTATATATTCAGCATCTTTTGTTGGGTTTGGTCGATTCTCAAATTGTCACATTTGTGTTAATTTATCAGTCTGTGAACTAAGCCAATAATCTTCTAGAATAAATTACTTGTGGGTAATATAAATTGTAACGCCTAAAATATTCACACTTCCATATATGACCGGGCATTCTGTATAATACCTTTTCAGTGACGGCACTGGCCTCTCTTGCGCTGGGGGCAAAATCTTGATTAGAACTGATCTTGATTAGAATGATCATTAGAACTTAGTTGGTGCTACAAAGAGAATATGGATTAAAAAAAAAAAATGTTTAATCCAATATGCTAACCTTCGCTCACAGCATAGTGTCCTTACCATTACACTAACAAGTTTTATGCAAAAGTATAGCATAGCATAGTTTTATGTACAAGTATAGGGTGGCAAAGCATAGCATATATTAAATATGTAACCTAACCTAGGTACGTCCCCCCCAAACCCCAAAAACAACACTTTAAATATCGTATACGCAATTAAAACCACGCTATACATTGTATTTCTCTACAGCGGTGTTTAGCATTATCACGTTAAAACGGGTTTTTCATCGATTCTTCAGGCTGGGGGCGTAAACTGGGTACCCCTCCCCCTCCCCGCCCATCCTAGACACTAACATGGTCCAGAGAAGGGGGCAAAAGTTCTCTTATTTTGATTCATACTTTGTGTTATTGCAATAAATGTTTTCCTTCAGGTTTCTAGTTCTTGTTATAAGTTAAAATGTTGATGTTAATCTTTGGACAAAAGCTAAATTATTCCCTTTTAGAATATGCTTGTGTATATCTCTTTCGTTTTTATGTTATTTAAAACAAATAGCTGTAGTGGATTTGTAGTGCAGCAGATCAAATTTACCATAAAGAGGAACTTTTGGTTTTGTTAGTAGAAATCAGTTAGTTAGCTTGTTTTTTCTTTGCAATCCCAATGCAGGGATCTATAATGGTTTTTACCCTTTTGCAGTGATGGTTACTCATTATACCCACAATGCAGAAAGTTTCGGGGAATATCATCCATAGCTTTTTCCACTCATACTTCCCTTGTTATTCAAGATATCTGTTCCCACTTAAGTCTAGAGTTTAACTACTAGTGCAGGCAACCCCAAACAAAATATGGGTCAACCCCAAACAAATTGCAACATAAATTATTTTTGTACCATATCGTAGAGAAAAAAAAGCTTAACAACATATCCAAAGTTGCCCTTTCTGGTCGACGCAAAATATTTTTTTTTTGCTTTTCGTGTCAATTTTTTCAGTTTTTTCGAAAAAAATGAACTATCGGTAGATATTCGTTTTTCTGTATATGAAGTATCATCCCGTTTGGTCTGTCTTTAGTTTTAAGTAGCTTTAGACAAGCAAAACGCGTATGCCCCATGCCCGATATGTAATTCAATGCCCCATAAATTTATTCGAAAATGCATTTTCCCATTAGCCTCGAACAAAAGAAAAGACAAAGTGAAGAAAGATATTTTTTCTCCTATAGTTCCGTTGTCGAAAACTTTGCTTTAGTATAATTAATTTACATCTTTGATATATTTTCGAAAGCCAATCACATAGTTTTTTTTTCTAGAGATATAATTATCAGAACCATTTTAAAACATAATTATTTTTTAGCTTCATTTTATAAATTTTAAGCCAGTAAAAACAAAAGTCATATTCCACCTCTTTGGTTCTTCTGTGGGAAAATTTAGACCAGTAAAGACAGAAAAGTGTTTCAGTCACAATGCTTTTACAAATAGTCCCTCTGTTTCTCTTTGGTCGAACTTTACAAGGTCAAGCAGTATTTTATTGAGAAGTGTTCCTCTGTTCCAGACTGAGTAAAATATTAAATTTATATCAGCAAAATATTTGAATTTTGAAGACAATACTGACTTTGGCTGAACGATGCAAAGAGACATGGTTATTTCTGCATTTAAAATGTTATTTAGCACCAAGTAGCCACCGCCTTGTGTGCAGATCACATTTTATCCAGGTATTAACAATGAATGCACGATTAATACTACCAAAAAACCTGGAACTAGTCATATCAATACCAACTTAAGCAAAACAAACAAAGGTGAAGTTTAAAAAATGGCTTCAGTATAGCATAATCTCTAAGATATTACTTTATCGAAAATAGGAAACATCCACCCAAGAGCGAAATTGATGGATTTGTGATGCGCTTGCGAGTTGTGGTCAATGAAATCAGAAGAGATGAGAACTTTGGACGTGTTTGACCACCGGTGCCTACGGTGTATTCTCTGCATCAACAGAGTATCAGGTAGCAAAGTAGAGATGCGTTGTTCCTATTCATCATTAAAACACATCGCCTAGATCTCCATGGCACCACTTAGCTCCTTGCCGCTAGCACGATATGTCGATACGTCCCTACTTGTGAACCGGTACCATCCTGGAAGTGAAAACCAGGAGGTCAAACGAAGATCTTGTGGCATAACTGAAAGATGGTGGTCGGAAGTAATCCCAAAGTCTTTTTGTGTCGGACAGGACAGTAAATCGTTAATTGGTTGACTCTGCCTTCTTCTTTTAGATTTCCAACACTGAAGAGTTTACCTTGCGCAAAATAGCGTTTAACAGGATTTTTTCAGACCCACACGAACGATTATCACTGAATATCCGTAAGTCTGAGAAATCAGCAATCCATGTCATTGAAAAAGAGATTGCTGCCTCGTTTTTTTTAAAGTCGATTTGATTGATTCCTCAGGAAAACAGCCTTAAAGAAAGAAAACAAGGAATTGATTATTGGAATTTTTAGAAGAAAATACCGTCTTTACCCTCCTTTGTAGCCCTTCTCACAGCTAATATAGGATGTTAAAAAAAAAAAAAAAAAATAAAAGGTATTTTGTATAACATAAATAAAGGGTATTTTGTATAGCTTTTTTTTTTCAAAATTCAAATAATATAAAATCAAATAGTAAAAATAAACTTCGATTACATAAATGAATATAATAAAAACCCAGATTTGGAATTATTCGGGCTCGAGAAAAGACAAAAATAAGCTACTGGCTATTCAAAAACAACAGCATGTCAATGTTTTTCCCTGAGAGTCGGTTCCGCCTTTCAGTGATTGTCTGACCAGCCTTGCAAAACACTCTTTCAGAAGGGACACTGGTAGCGAGCACAGACATGAATTTCATTGCAAATTTGTGCAGGTGTTTTTGGGACCCCATAGCACGAGACTTCCACCACTTAAGTGGATAAGTTTCTCTAGAAACTCTTGGCTCCCTATTGAAAGTTTGCAGAGCCATGATATATTCGCCTGCTGTCGAAATGTGTCCTGCATTGACTATAAGGACTTCATTGTGTGAACCCCACAAACTGGCTTGATACTGATATGACTGCATCACAGGGCCTGCGATGGTACTTGTATCTTCTGATCGAGATTCAGCAGCCAGCAAGGCCAAATCTATCTCGTTTGCAATTTTGCTCTCAACTTGTAGAAGTCTCAGGTGAAACATACATTTTCTTGAAACGCGAGTCAAGATATGTGGCAATTGCGACGGGTGTGACTTGACCAAGGCTTATAAACCTACAACGCATTTTATTCAGAAAAGCCTTTCGAAGATCATCAGACACATCTGAGAATCAACCAAAATCTACCTGAACAAGGTGGCGTCTCAAAATCTTAGATAAAGGCAGGACTTTCGAGATGGGGGATAGCTTTCAGAAGAGAGCTCAGTAGTTGCCTCTTTAAAGGGTGTAAGCACCGCAATCACATTTGAAATAACACCCCACTCACTATCAGTGAGCATGAGGTCCACTTTACACAGAAGCGCAAACGAGCGTGTTACCGACTCTTTCAAATCTTGTAGACTACGCAACATAGTAAGAAGCGAATTCCATCTAGTGGTCACATCAGGTTTAGTTTTTTGGTGCAAACATTGTCATTAGAGATTTGAAACTGGCGCAACTTGACGGTGGCTACAAAACTACGTCTGAAAAAGCTGACAATATTTCTAGCCTTTTGGACGAGAGGCAACAATTCAGCAGTATCATTAATAGCACCCCCCACAATCCAATTTAGAGTATGTGTGAAGCACGAAACATGTGTTGATCCTGTACCTACTTGGGATGCAACATCCTTTACGGCCCGAACTACATTTGCTCCATTATCAGTAACTACATCAACAACCTTTTCCTTGATCCCCCACTCAGTTGCAATTTTCATAAGGTGAGCCTTAATAGCATCAGCAGTATATATATATTTTCAGACTGAGAAACTTCACCCCGTCTGATCGGCTAGTTTAGCTTTGAGAAAATTCAAAATCCGAACTTTTCATTATAACATAATTTGTTGTGAACTTTTCATTCTCAGTTGGTAATAATTCACACGTATCTGACTCGGGAGCCGAAAGTGAATTCTTGCGAAAAAGATGCCAGGGTAAGATGTTAGACAAGGATAAATACAATTAATTATAGATGAAAGAATTCAAACCTGTAAGGAATCTCGAAGATGTATGCTGAAAATTTGCAGAATTTTCATGTGGTGGATTTTCCGCAGGGAATATAGGAGGTTCGAAATGCCGAAAAAATATCGGTTTCGATAATACGTTTCGATATCAAATATCGCCCAACACTATGCCTTACACTAATTTTATAATTTGCTCATTTTATTATTCACCCGGACAGAACGCTTGTTCTCATTGTAATAAGAGGCGACGCTATAGCGTTGTCTATAGTAAAGGCCATACGGCTCTTATGTTTTATTATTTATTTATTATTATTATTTTTTTTCCCAGAGGCACTTCATATGGAAGGGGCGTCGTAGAAACTTCAAAGGGGGCTCACTAGAACAGAGAGTTCTAGTGCCCTTTTTAATAGTCAAAAGTGATTGGAGGGCAACTAGCCGCCCCCGCGCCCATCATTCCCCAAAACACATCCAATCAAAATTTTGAGATAGCCATTTTGTTCAGCGTAGTTGATTTCCAGATAGAAAATATGTTTTTGAGGAGGACACTCAGCCACAGCCTTCAGGGCAAGGGTTTTTAAGTTATGCCCGGGGGGCATATAATAACGATGTTGGCAAAATGTATTATTTATCATTTTTTTTCCTTTAGAGCAGGGCACTTCGTATTGAAGAAGTTGTCGTAGAAACTTCGAAAAGGGCTCATTCAATTGGAAATTGGAGTGGCTTGTACCCTTTTTAATAGTCAAAAGTGATTGGAAGGCAGCTTACACCCTTCCACAACCACCATTTCCAAAACATATTCAATAAAAATTTTGAGATAGCCATTTTGTTCAGCGTAGTTGATTTCCAAATAAAAATTATGTTTTTGAGGAGGACACTCCCCCACAGCCTTTAGGGCAAGGCTTTTTATAGAAAGCGTTGTCGTAAAAACTTCAAAAAAGGCTCATTCAATTGGAAATTCAAAGGGCTAGTGCCCTTTTTAATAGTCGAAAGTGATTGGAGGGTAACGAACCCCCCTCTTACGCCCACCTTTTCCCCAAACACATCCAATCAAAATTTTGAGATAGCCATTTTATTCAACGTAGTTTTAAGTTCTGAAAATTAGGTCTTTGAGGATGACAACCCCCACAGCCCTCAGGGCAAGGGTTGTAAGTTATGCCCTGGGGGCATATAAAGTTTTGCATAGACAGCGTTGTCCTAAGAACTTAAGAAAGGGCTCATTCGATTGGAAATTTAAATGGCTAGTTTCCTTTTTAATAGTCAAAAGTGATTCTAAAGCAACTGACACCCCTTCCACGCCCACCATTTCCCCAAACACATCCAATCAAAATTTTGATATAGCCATTTTGTTCAACGTAGTTGAAAGTTGTGGAAATTATATGTTTGAGTAGGACACTCCCCCCAAAGTCTTCAGGGGCAAGGTTTATAAGTCATGCCCTGGGGGCATATATGGTTCTTATGGAAGGAATGCTCGTATAAACTTCAGAGAGGGTTCATTTGATTGGAAATTGAAAGTTCTAGTTCACTTTTTAAGCGTCAAAAGATATTGGAGGGTAACCAGCTTCCCCTCCCAAACCCTTTTTTTCAAATGTATCCAATAAAAATTTTAAGATAGCTATTTTGTTAAAACTAGTTCAAAGATTAGTAGTAAGCATGTATACAGTACCAACGGAGGTTGTATAAAGCGACCAATTCCTATATAATGGACCTAAAAAGCGAGAAAACACGTTATATTTAGAACTAGATATTCAGGGACGAGATCGTGTAATGTAACCAGACTGGTTTCTGAGCCAACACCTATTTTTTGGGCCAATCAGAGATGTGTAAGGAATTACACAAGAATATGTGTGCAGTTTCACGGTTCAATAGCCGAAACTCGACCTCGTCATATTACGTATTCAAAGGTTAAATACACTTTTCTGTAAAAAATACTGGTTTCAGTCGTAGGGTAAGATAATCATGTTATTTCGTATAAATAATGTTTTTACTAAAGATACAGCCAAGCCGAGCACGTTTCTGAGTAAAAAATTGTCAAACACTAATAACCTCTAGGCTGAAGGTACCTTGCATCTTATCCAGAATTGATAGCATACTGTGTTAGATATAAAAAAAATTGTTGGTTTGCTTAGGAATGTGTCGCTGCTAATTAAAGAACGGAATGCTACAGTCAGAATTATTTTAAGTTGAAAGTTGTATCATTGTGGAAACTAACTCAATTTGCGAAAAAGGTATCTAATAATGATAAAAAGTTGTATCATTGCGTAAACTAACTCAATTTGCGAAAAAAGATATAGCATTTGCGAATTGGATTGTATGAAGGTGGTAAAAAAGGGTTAAACTACCAGTTAGGGTAAGCCCGAAAGGGTTGCTAACTCATTGGCAATTTCTTATAAATTTGGAATAACATCCTAGGCATCAATCTACGGAAACGGTTAACGATGAAAAGATTACCTTGTGACTTGACCCAGCTTAACTTCTCGGATGTGTTCTGTATAATACAAAAGAACCATTTGAACAGTGTTGTCAATATAAAATATGCTCTAACATTACAGTATACTAAAAAGTTGATACTAATAGAGCTGCAGATGCCAAGAAAAGAATTTAATAAACAAATTCAGAACAATCCTTATAAATCCTTGGAAATCAAGTAGAGAGACGATTATGAGTATGAACCATCAAGGATCGTAAGCACCAATGACCCTAACCACCAAGGACCTCAACCCCCTACGCCCAACCTCCAAGGGGTCCCCTCCTCCCATTTTTGTTACTTTTTTTGTTTTTTTTTTAAGTTTTTTTATTATTATTTTTTGACATTGTACTTTTTCAACTTTTTTTACATGGCTTAGAGTGACATAAAACATACTTAAAACATAAAAATAACATTTAATATTTTCGAAACTCAAAATGTGAATGGTATAGATATGTTAGTCGAGACTTTTACTATGAGAAAAATAATGTTGGTAGTAGCACTTTTTTTGGATTGGATTTTTTTTTTGGACTTGGAAATTATTCAACTTTTTTTCTATTTTCTTATGTATCTTAAAATGACATGAAGTATGCTTGTGGCTATACTAATCATACTCTATGCCTTTTTGTGTAAGTGATTTTTACGCAGTGGAAGGATAAACACATAACTCATATCTTTAAGAAAGTGAAGATGAAGTATTTTAATAAAGTGTTTTCACATGATGGTGTTATTGTAGCACTGAATGCTGACAAGGAGAAGTATTTGAACTATGAAACAAGTATAAGTGGTAGTACTATCGGAAACGTATGCATGCATTGTCATGACAGTGAGGAATTAAATTTCTTTGGAGTACCAAAAAATTCAACTCTTATGATGGTGGATATGCGAGACTGAGATCTCCGGAGATGATTGCACTAAAAGTGAATGCCAACATAAAAATAATGGTTGATGAAGAGGGGCATCTTCTTGCTATTGCTTGCAGTAACATGATACCCAGTGTTAAACCCTATCGTCAGCTTTTGGGTATTGGCATTCAACGAAAGGTCAAAAGAAGACAGGCGTACTCTTCTAATCACTAAGGATTATAAAGATGAATCGATGAAAAACAAAGTGCCAGCAAACGTTACTACCATTGATCAAACAGTCTACACTTTACAAAAAGTTGGGTTAAATTAGGTTCACTTAGAGTGGCGCGCCACTCTAAGTGAACCTAAATTAACCCAAATTTTTGCATGTCTCTCTCAATATGACTGTGAGTCTGAGCGGGTGTGCTGCCATCTATAATCGGTCTAACCTAAATTCAACGTAACGATGCATAAAGTCAAAATGAATAGAACTTGTATTTTATGAAGGCCACACTAAGTGAACCTAAATTAATCTAACTTTTTGCACGTCTCTCTCACTATGACTGTGTGTCTGAGCGGGTGTGCTACCATCTATAACCACCCTAAACTAAATTCAACAGACAATTTTTTCATAATTTCTTGAATAAAATTTCTATATTGTGTATCCAAGAGGTGAATTCAAGAAAGAGTTTGTTGCTTGCTTACTTACAATTATTTTTTTCATAGTTTCTTGAATGAAATTTCTGTATTGTGTATTCAAGAGGTGAATTCAAGAAAGAGTTTGTTGCTTACTTACAATTTTTTCATAATTTCTTGAATGAAATTTCCATATTGTGTATCCAAGAGGAGAATTCAAGAACGAGCTTGTTACTTACTTACAATTTTTTCATAATTTCTTGAATGACATTTCTGCATTGTGTATTCAGGAGGTGAATTCAAGAAAGAGTTTGTTACCTACTTACAATTTTTTGATAGTTTCTTGAATGAAATTTCCGTATTGTGTATCCAAGAGGAGAATTCAAGAACGAGCTTGTTACTTACTTACAATTTTTTCATAATTTCTTGAATGAAATTTCTGTATTGTGTATCCAGGAGGTGAATTCAAGAAAGAGTTTGTTACTTACTTACAGTTTTCTCATAATTTCTTGAATGAAATTTCCATATTGTGTATCCAAGAGGTGAATTCAAGAAAGAGTTTGTTACTTACTTACAATTTTTTCATAATTTCTTGAATGAAATTTCTGCATTTTGGTTCTTACTTACAATTTTTTCATAATTTCATGAATGAAATTTCTGTATTGTATATTCAAGAGGTGAATTCAAGAAAGAGTTTGGTACTTACTTACAATTTTTTCATAATTTCTTGAATGAAATGTCTGTATTGTGTATCCAAGAGGTGAATTCAAGAAGGAGTTTGGTACTTACTTGCAATTTTTTCATAATTTCATGAATGGAATTTCTGTATTGTGTATCCAAGAGGTGAATTCAAGAAAGAGTTCGTTATATACTTACAATTTTTTCATAATTTCATGAATGAAATTTCTGTATTGTATATCCAAGAGGTGAATTCAAGGAAGAGTTTGTTACCTACTTACAATTTTTCCATAAATTCTTGAATGAAACTTCTGTATTTTGGTGCTTACTTACAATTTTTACTTAATTTCATGAATGAAATCTCTGTATTTTGTATCCAAGAGGTGAATTCAAGAAGGAGTTTGGTACTTACTTACAATTTATTCATAATTTCATGAATAAAATTTCTGTATTGTGTGTCCAAGAGGTGAATTCAAGAAAGAGTTTGCTACCTCTTTACAATTTTTCATAATTTCTTGAATGAAATGTCCATATTGTGTATCCAAGAGGTGAATTCAAGAACGAACTTGTTACTTACTTACAATTTTTTCATAATTTGTTGAATGACATTTCTGCATTGTGTATTCAGGAGGTGAATTCAAGAAAGAGTTTGCTACCTACTTACAATTTTGTCATAGTTTCTTGAATGAAATTTCCGTATTGTGTATCCAAGAGGAGAATTCAAGAACGAGCTTGTTACTTACTTACAATTTTTTCATAATTTCTTGAATGAAATTTCCATATTGTGTACCCAAGAGGTGAATTCAAGAAAGAGTTTGTTACTTACTTACAATTTTTTCATAATTTCTTGAATGAAATTTCTGCATTTTGGTTCTTACTCACAATTTTTTCATAATTTCATGAATGAAATTTCTGTATTGTGTATTCAAGAGGTGAATTCAAGAAAGAGTTTGTTACTTACTTACAATTTTTTCATAATTTCTTGAATGAAATGTCTGTATTGTGTATCCAAGAGGTGAATTCAAGAAAGAGTTTGTTACTTACTTGCAATTTTTCATAATTTCATGAATGAAATTTCTGTATTGTATATCCAAGAGGTGAATTCAAGGAAGAGTTTTTTACCTACTTACAATTTTTTCATAATTTCTTGAATGAAATTTCTGCATTTTGGTGCTTACTTACAATTTTTACTTAATTTCATGAATGAAATCTCTGTATTTTGTATCCAAGAGGTGAATTCAAGAAAAGGCTTTACTTACTTACAATTTATTCATAATTTCATGAATAAAATTTCTGTATTGTGTGTCCAAGAGGTGAATTCAAGAAAGAGTTTGCTACCTGTTTACAATTTTTCATAATTTCTTGAATGAAATTTCTGCATTTTGGTACTTACTTACAATTTTTTCATAATTAAATGAATGAAATTTCTGTATTGTGTATCCAGGAGGCGAATTCAAGAATGAGTTTGTTACTTACTTAAAATTTTATCATAATTTCTTGAATGAAATTTCCATATTGTGTATCCAAGAGGTGAATTCAAGAAAGAGTTTGTTACCTACTTACAATTTTTTCATAATTTCTTGAATGAAATTTCCGTATTGTGTATCCAAGAGGAGAATTCAAGAACGAGCTTGTTACTTACTTACAATTTTTTCATAATTTCTTGAATGAAATTTCTGTATTGTGTATCCAGGAAGCGAATTCAAGAAAGTTTTTTACTTACTTACAATTTTCTCATATCTTGAATGAAATTTCCATATTGTGTATCAGAGAGGTGAATTCAAGAAAGAGTTTGTTACTTACTTACAATATTTTCATAATTTCTTAAATGGACTTTCCGTATTGTGTATCCAAGCGGTGAATTCAAGAAAGAGTTTGTTACCTACTTACAATTTTTTCATAATTTCTTGAATGAAATTTCCGTATTGTGTATGCAAGAGGTGGATTCAATAAGAGTTTGCTACTTACTTACAATTTTTTCATAATTTCTTGAATGAAATTTCTGTATTGTGTATCCAGGAGGCGAATTCAAGAAAGAGTTTGTAGAGTTTGAAAGAGTTTGAGGCGAATTCAAGAAAGAGCTGTTTTAATTTGTTGAATGAAATTTCCATATTTTGTATCCAAGAGGTGAATTCAAGAAAGAGTGTGTTATTAATTTTCATTTTTTACACGCTCTAATTGTCGTTTTCGCATATCTTCTAACCGCCCGGTGTCTTTGCTTTCATTTTCATTTTTGAAACGTTTTTGGATTTTGATTACTCCAGACAATTAGCAATGACCTTTGCAGACAGTTCGTCATTCGACTGTCTCGACTTCATCATATTACGTATTCAAAGGTTTAATACACTTTTCTGTAAAAAATACTGGTTTCAGTCGTAGGGTAAGATAATCATGTTTTTTCGTATAAATAATGTTTTTACTAAAGGTACAGCCAAGCCGAGCATGTTTCTGAGTCAAAAATTGTCAAACACTAATAACCTCTAGGCTGGAGGTACCTTGTGTCTTGTCCAGAATTGATAGCATATGGTGTTAGATATGAAAAAATTGTTAGTTTGCTTAGGAACGTGTCGCTGCTAATTAAAGAACGGAATGCTACAGTCAGAATTATTTTAAGTTGAAAGTTGTATCATTGCGCAAACTAACTCAATTTGCGAAAAAGGTATCTAATAATGATAAAAAGTTGTATCATTGCGTAAACTGACTAAATTTGCGAAAAAAGGTATAGCCTTTGCGAATTGGATTGTATGAAGGTGGTAAAAAAGGGTTAAACTGCCCTACCAGTTAAGGTAAGCCCGAAGGGGTTGCTAACTCATAGGCAATTTCTTATAAATTTGGAATAACATCCTACGCATCAATCTACGGAAACGATTAACGATGACAAGATGACCTTGTGACTTGACCTAGCTTAAGTTCTTGGATGTGTTCTGTACAATACACAAGTACCATTTTAACAGTGTTGTCAATACAAAATATGCTCTAACATTATAGTATACTAAAAAGTTGATACTAATATAGATGTAGATGCCAAGAAAAGAATTTTGATAAAGAAATTCAGAACAATCCTTAGAAATCCTTTGAAATCAAGTAGTGAGACGATTATGAGTATGAACCATCAAGGATCGTAAGCACCAATGACCCTGCCCACCAAGGACCTCAGCCTCCAAAGGTCCCCTATCCCCAACTTCCAAGGGGCCCCCCTCCCCCCAACTTTTTGGGGCCCCCCTCCACCCATTTTTGTTACTTTTTTTAAAGTTTTTTTATTATTATTTTTTAACATGGTACTTTTTCGAGTTCTTTTTACATGGCTTAGATTGACATAAAACAAAAAAAATCACATTTAATATTTTCGAAACTCAAAATCAGAATGGTATAGATATGTTAGTCGTGACTTTGACTATTAGAAAAATAATGTTGGTAGTAGCACTTTTTTTGGATTGAATTTTTTTTTTGACTTGGAAATTATTTAACTTTTTTTTCTATTTTCTTAAGTAGCTTAAAATGACGTGAAATACGCTTGCGGCTCTACCAATCGTATTCTATGTATGTTCATAGACATGACGCGGCTTTCCCAGTGGTACTCTATGGCGGGCTATTGACACTATCTAGTTTATTGCTTGTATTAAATCAGTGATTTTTACGCAGTGGAAGGATAAACACATAACTCATATCTTTAAAAAAATAAAGATGAAGCATTTTAAGAAAGTGTGTTCAAATGATATTGTTATTGTAGCATTGAATGCTGACAAGGAGAAGTATTTGAACTGTGAACCAAGGACAAGTGGTAGCACTATCGGAAACGTATGCATGCGTTGTCATGACAGTGAGGAATTAAATTTCTTTGGAGTACCAAAAAAATTCAACTCTTATGATGATAGATATGCGAGATTGAGATCTCCGGAGATGGTTGCACTCAAAGAGAATGCCAACATAAAAATAATAGTTTATGAAGAGGGACATCTTCTTGCTAGTGCTTGTGGTAACATGTTACCCAGTGTTAAACCCTATCGCCAGCTTTCGGGTATTAGCATTCAACGGAAGGTCAAAAGAAGACAGGCGTACTCTTCTACTAATATCATAAACCATATCTTGTCAACGAGACGGAACTGTTACCTGTGTAAAAACAATGTGATAATAGACAGCGAAATTGCTGAAAAAATTAAAAGGGCATTGCTAGAAAATATCACTAAGGAATATAAAGATGAATTGATGAAAAAAAAGTGCCAGCAAACGTTACTACCATTGCTAAAACAGTCAATGAATCAAATAATAGCAAAGATGAAATGCATATTGAACATGTGGATGACCCCCCAGTAAAAATGTGTTCACATGATAGTGCTATTGTAGCATTGAATGCTGACAAGGAGAACTGTTCGAACTATGAAACAAGTACAAGTGGTAGCACTATCGGAAACGTATGCGTGAGTTGTCTTGCCAGTGAGAGTTTATATTTATTTGGAGTACCCAAGAATTTCCATTATACACATTCTGGATAAGCGAAAGTATCATTTCCAGAGATGATCGTACTCAAAGAGAATGCCAGCATAAAAATAATCGTCGATGATAGAGGACAACTCCTTGCTAGTGTTGGTGGTAACACATTACCTACTGATACATCCTATCGTCAGCTGTCGGGTATTAGCATTCAACGGAAGGTCAAAAGAAGAAAGGCCTACTCTTCTGCTAACATCATAAACCATATATTGTCTACGTGCCGGAACTGTTACATGTGTAAAAATAATGTTGTAATAGACAGTGAAATTGCCGGAAAAATAAAAAGGGCATTGGTAGAAAATATCACTATGGAATATATAAAGATGAATCAATAAAAAACAAAGTGCCAGCAAACGTTACTACCATCATTGACCAAACAGTCAATGAACCAAAAAATATCAGAGACGAAGCGCATTATTAACCTGTCGGTGACACACCAGTAAAAAATTGTGGATGACACAAAATGTATTAATAATTATTCTACTGATTACGAACTAAGAGAAGAGAGTAACTATAGTATCAAGAGAGAAAATGATGAACTATTTTATGGAACAGAATCAAAATGTTCGAAGTTGTTCTATGATATTAATAATGTATAATAATATATTTTTGTACTAACATCCTATATGACATTATTTCATTAAAAATATATTATGCATTACGTTGTTATGTGTTCATTATTTTTAGAGTATGCTAGCATATCAAACGTTTAGAATGTCTATTAAAATATCGAAGATGTAAGAAAAGGAATTTGCATACATCATATGTTGGATAGATAGGTTAACACGGAGAAAATCTAAGTATCAGAATGAATAAATTCATTATCAACACCTTTTGTTGGAAAGGTCAGGATAAAATTGATAAAATCTAAGTATCAGAGTGAATACATTCTGTATCAACATCCTTTGTCGGATATGTCGGTTAACATTATCAAAACCTAAGTGTCAGAGTGATGAAGTTCTGTATCAACATCTATTGTCAGATACATGGGATAACATTGACAAAACCTAAGTATCAGAGTGAATAATTTTTTTCTATCACCATCTTATTAGATACAACGGATAAAATTGAGAAAATTTAAGCATCAGAGTGAATAAATTCTTTATCAATGTATTTTGACAGATACGTTTTATAACATTGACCAAATCTAAGTATCATAGTGAATAAATTCTTTATCAACTTCCTTTATTGGATACATCAGCTAACATTCACAAAATCTAAGTATCAGAGCCAATAAATTCATTAACATTTTTTTTATCAACATCATTTGTCGGATAACATTGACAAAATCTATGTATTAGAATGAATAAATCCTTTATCATTATCCATTGTCGGATAGGTCATTATGAAAAAATTGTAAGTAAGTAACAAACTCTTTCTTGAATACACAATACAGAAATTTCATTCATGAAATTATGTAAAAATTGTAAGTAAGCACCAAACTGCAGAAATTTCAATCAAGAAATTATAAAAAATTGTAAGTAGGTAACAAACTTTTTCTTGAATTCACCTCTTGGATATACAATACAGAAATTTCATTCATGAAATTATGAAAAAATTGTAAGTAGGTAACAAACTCTTTCTTGAATTCACCTCTTGGATACACAATACAGAAATTTCATTCAAGAAATTATGAAAAAATTGTAAGTAAGTAACAAACTCTTTCTTGAATTCACCTCTTGGATACACAATACAGAAATTTCATTCATGAATTTAAGTAAAAATTGTAAGTAAGCACCAAAATACAGAAATTTCATTCAAAAAATTGTTAGTAGGTAACAAACTTTTTCTTGAATTCACCTCTTGGATATACAATACAGAAATTTCATTCATGAAATTATGAAAAAATTGTAAGTAGGTAACAAACTCTTTCTTGAATTCACCTCTTGGATACACAATACAGACATTTCATTCAAGAAATTATGAAAAAATTGTAAGTAAGTACTAAACTCTTTCTTTAGTTCACCTCTTGAATACACAATACAGAAATTTCATTCATAAAATTATGAAAAAAATTGTAAGTAAGAACCAAAATGCAGAAATTTCATTCAAGTAATTATGAAAAAATTGTAAGTAAGTAACAAACTCTTTCTTGAATTCACCTCTTGGATACACAATACAGACATTTCATTCATGAAATTATGAAAAAATTGTAAGTAGGTAACAAACTCTTTCTTGAATTCACCTCTTGAATACACACTAAAGACATTTCATTCAAGAAATTATGAAAAAATTGTAAGTAAGAGCCAAAATGCAGAAACTTCATTCAATAAATTATGAAAAAATTGTAAGAAAGTAACAAACTCTTTCTTGAATTCACCTCTTGGATACACAATACAGACATTTCATTCATGAAATTATGAAAAATTGTAAGTAGGTAACAAACTCTTTCTTGAATTCACCTCTTGAATACACAATACAGAAATTTCATTCAAGAAATTATGAAAAAAATAATTGTAAGTAAGTAACAAGCTCGTTCTTCAATTCTCCTCTTGGATACACAATACGGAAATTTCACTCAAGAAATTATGAAAAATTGTAAGAAGGTAACAAACTCTTTCTTGAATTCACCTGCTGAATACACAATGCAGAAATTTCATTCAAGCAATTATCAAAAAATTATAAGTAAGTAACAAGATCGTTCTTGAATTCACCTCTTGGAAACAGAATATGGAAATTTCATTCAAGAAACAATGAAAAATTGTAAGTAAGTAACAAACTCTTTTGAATTCACCTCTTGAATAGACAATACAGAAATTTCATTCAAGAAACTATGAAAAAATAATTGTAAGTAAATAAGTAACAAACTCTTTTTTGAATACACCTCGTGGATACACAATACAGAAATTTCATTCAAGAAATTATGAAAAAATTGTCTGTTGAATTTAGTTTAGAGTTGTTATAGATGGTAGCACACCCGCTCAGACACACAGTCATAGTGAGAGAGAAATGCAAAATGTCAGGTTAATTTAGAGTGGCCTTCATAAAATCCAAGTTCTATTCATTTTGACTTTATAAATCGTTACGTTGAATTTAGGTTAGACCGATTTTAGATGGCAGCACACCCGCTCAGACACACGGTCATGGTTAGAGAGACATGCAAAAAGTTGGGTTAATTTAGGTTCACTTAGGGTGGCACGCCACGCTAAGTGAACCTAAATTAACCCAAATTTTTGTAAAGTGTAGACTGTTTGATCAATGGTAGTAACGTTTGCTGGCACTTTGTTTTTCATCGATTCATCTTAATATTCCTTAGTGATATTTCCTAGCAATGCCCTTTTTATTTTTCTGGCAATTTCGCTGTCTATTATCACATTATTTTTACAGAGGTAACAGTTCCGTCCCGTTGACAAGATATGGTTTATGATATTAGAAGAAAAGTACGCCTGTCGTCTTTTAACCTTCCGTTGATTGCTAATACCCGAAAGCTGACGATAGGGTTTAACACTGGGTATCATGTTACCACAAGCACTAGCAAGAAGATGTCCCTCTTCATTAACTATTATTTTTATGTTGGTATTCTCTTTGAGTGCAATCATCTCCGGAGATCTCAATATCACATATCTACCATCATAAGAGTTGAATTTTTTTTTGGTACTCCAAAGAAATTTAATTCCTCACTGTCATGACAATGCATGCACACGTTTCCGATAATGCTACCACTTGTACTTGTTCTATAGTTCAAATACTTCTCCTTGTCAGCATTCAATGCTACAACAACACTATCATGTGAACACACTTTCTTAAAATGCTTCATCTGCACTTTTTTAAAAATATGAGTTATGCGTTTATCCTTCCACTGCGTAAAAATCACTTACACAAAAATGCATAGGGTACGATTAGTAGAGCCGCAAGCATATTTCATGTCATTTTAAGATACGTAAGAAAATAGAAAAAAAGTTGAATAATTTCCGTGAAAAAAAAAATTCAATCCCAAAAAAAGTGCTACTACAAACATTATTTTTCTAATAGTAGAAGTCATGACTAATATATCTATACCATTCTCATTTTGAGTTTCGAAAATATTAAATGCGATTTTTTTATGTTTTAAGTATGTTTTATGTCACTCTAAGCCATGTAAAAAAAAGTTGAAAAAGTACCATGTTAAAAAAATAATAATAAAAAAAAACTTACAAAAGAAAAAAAATGGGGGAAGGCCCAAAAAGTCGGGGGGAGGGGACCCCTTGGAGGTTGGGGATAGGGGACCTTTGGAGGTTGAGGTCCTTGGTGGTTAGGGTCATTGGTGCTTACGATCCTTGATGGTTCATACTCATAATCGTCTCACTACCTGATTTCCAAAGATTTGTAAGGATTGTTCTGAATTTCTTTATTAAAATTCTTTTCTTGGCATCTACATCTCTATTAGTATCAACTTTTTAGTATACTATAATGTTAGACCATATTTTATATTGACAAAACTGTTCAAATGGTACTTGTGTATTATACGGAACACATCTGAGAAGTTAAGCTAGGTCCAGTCACAAGGTCATCTTGTCATCGTTAATCGTTTCCGTAGATTGATGCCTAGGATGTTATTCCAAATTTATAAGAAATTGCCTATGAGTTAGCAACCCCTTCGGGCTTACCTTAACTGGTAGGGCAGTTTAACCCTTTTTTACCACCTTCATGCAATCCAATTCGCAAATGCTATACTTTTTTCGCAAATTTAGTCAGTTTACGCAATGATACAACTTTTTATCATTATTAGATACCTTTTTCGCAAATTGATTTAGTTTACGCAATGATACAACTTTCAACTTAAAATAATTCTGACTGTAGCATTCCGTTCTTTAATTAGCAGCGACACGTTCCTAAGCAAACCAACAATTTTTTTGATATCTAACACCATATGCTATCAATTCTGGACAAGATGCAAGGTACCTTCAGCCTAGAGGTTATTAGTGTTTGACAATTTTTGACTCAGAAACATGCTCGGCTTGAATGTATCTTTAGTAAAAACATTATTTATACGAAAAAACATGATTATCTTACCCTACGACTGAAACCAGTATTTTTTACAGAAAAGTGTATTAAACCTTCGAATACGTAATATGATGAAATCGAGTTTTGGCTATTGAACCTAGGAAAACATATCTGACAAGGCTTATAGTTGTGAAATATATAGATACCTAGAACCTACCCATGGTAAGGCATGAACCCGTGAAATTGCACACATATTCTTGTGTAATTCCTTATACATCTCTGATTGGCCCACAAAATAGGTGTTGGAAAAGAAACCAGTCTGGTTACATTACACAATCTCGTCCCTGAATATCTAGTTCCAAATATAACATGTTTGCTCGCTTTATAGGTCCATTATATAGAGGGATTGGTCGCTTTACACAACCTCCGTTGATACTGTATACATGCAGTATCAATTCCGTGTCGACAGAACCCCCCAGGGCCCGGGGGCAGGGGTTGTAAGTTATGCCCTGGGGGCATATATGGGTCATATGGAAGGGATGCTCGTATTAACTTCCAAGAGGTCTCATTTGATCGGAAATTGAAAGTTCTAGTTCACTTTTTAAGAGTCAAAAGAGATTGGAGGGCACCTAGCCCCCCCCCTCTCCACGCCTTTTCCCTCAAACCCATCCGATAAGAACTTTGAGCTTTTTTTTTAAATAGTTCAAAGACCATATGACGAAAACTCCGGGGTCGACACAGCCCCCCAGGGCCCGAGGCAGGTGTTGTAAGTTATGCCCTGGGGGAATATATGGTTCTTATTGAAGGGATACTCGTAAAAACTTCAGAGATGGCTCATTTGATTGGAAATTGAAAGTTCTAGTTCAGTTTTTTTAGAGTCAAATGAGACTGGAGGGCAACTAGCCCCACGCCCCCTTTTCCCCAAATGCATCCAATAAAACTTTTGAGACAGCCATTAAGTTAAAAATTGCTAAAAAATCAGATAACCAAAAACTCAGGTGTCGTCACAATACCCCAGGGCCCGGGGGCAGACGTTGTAAGTTATGCCCTGTGGCATATATAGTTCGTATGAAAGGGAAGCTTGCATAAATTTCAGAGAATGCTCATTTGATTGGAAATTGAAAGTTCGAGCTCACTTTTTAATAGTCAAAAGAGACCCAAGGGCAGCTAGCTCCCCCCGCCTTCTTTTTCCAAACCCATCTGATGAAAATTTTGAGATAGACATTTTGTTAAAAATAGTTCAAAGGTCGGATGAGAAAAAATCCGTTGTCAATACAACCCCCAACGGCCCAGGGGAAGGCGTTCTAAGTTATGCCCTAAGGGCATGTATGGTTCTTATGAAAGGGATGCTCGTATAAATTTCATAGAGGGCTCATTTGATTGGAAATTGAAAGTTCTAGTTCAGTTTTTAAGAGTCAAGAGAGTTAAGGGCAACGCGCCCCCCACGCTCTTTTATATCTCAAACCTATTCGCTACAAATTTTGAGCTAGCCAGTTTTTTAGAAATTGTTCAAAAATTAGATATCAAAAACTCCCCCAGGGCCCGGAGGATAGGCGTTGTAAGTGTTGTCCTGGGGGCGTATATGGTTCTTATGAAAAGGATGCTCGTGTAAACTTCAGAGGGGGCTCATTTGATTGAAAATTGAAAGTTCTAGTTCAAATTTTAAGAGTCAAAAGATATCCGAGGGCAACTAGCCCCCTCCCCTACAAACCCTTTTTCCCTAAGCCCATCCGATAAAATTTTTATAATAGCCATTTCATTAAAAATATTTCAAAGGTCAGATAAGAAAAATTCCTGTGTCGACGGAACCCACCAGGGCCCGGAGGCAGGCGTTGCGAGTAATGCTCTAGGGGCATATATAGTTCTTATGGAAGGGATGCTCGTATAAACTTCGGAGAAGGTCTCATTTGATTGGAAATTTAAAGTTCTTGTTCAGTTTTTAAGAGTCAAAAGAGGTTAGAGGGCGTTGTCATTGGCGCTTTACTGAAAACTATATGCGTCTTGAACAGTCTTGGAAAGTATAAACAACATCAAATTGAATATTTGATGTATAATGATATTAATTGTTGAAAGATCCATCAGTTGAAGAATTTATTTCACTTTAATTGTACTTTTATTTTCAATACTGTAAGAACTGGGACAGAAAATATTTGTAATATAATTCGTTTTCAGTTAAGCGTCAATGAGGCAGTAGGCTTTTGGTTTTTATTTACAGTTAGGAAAGGAGGCAGTATCCAAACACTTGTTTGTAGTGAAACTATATTCGTCTTTAACAACTTTAAAAAGAGCTTATAAATTAAACTGAATATTTGGTGCATATTGATATTAATTGCTGAAAGCTCATCAGTTCAAAATTTTGTCATAAAATTGGGTTTTCAGTAAAGCGCCAATGACGCAGTAGGTTTTAGACTTTTACAGTGAGAGAAGGAGGTCATACCCAAACTCTTGTTTGTGGTGATTTTTGTTTGTTTCAGGCTTGATTTGCATATTCAATTTAAGTTTCACTCGTTTTAAGATTTATTTATTAATTTACATTAATATCTATTGTATGTTTGTTTGCATTGATTGTTTATCTAATTTCTGTTCGTTTTAAGCACAGTTTATATAATTATCCAGTATGATCTTTCCCTATCTCACCCATTATAAAAACCCGGACCAAGGTGCGAGTGCTCCAGAGAACGTATTTGCAGATAAAAACATAAGCGGAATCAGATCTTTTCACGGGTAGACAAGTCAGACTGTGATCTAATCGGAAACAAGTGTAAACCCGCTATTACGAATAATGCACTTTGTTGGAAACAATCGGAAACAGACTAACCCGCTAATGCAGAAAGAAGTGGGAGGAGCTTTTTGTTCGTACCGAGAATGAAGACCAGAAATGATCTGCGATAAACTTACTGGATAATTATATAAACTGTGGTTTTAAGTTTCATTTATACTTCAATAGGAAATTTTTTTTTCGTTTTAAGCTTGATATTCATATTCAATCTAAGCATTACTCGCTTTAAGATCTATTTATTCATTTATATTATTACTTGTTGTATGTTTTTGCTATGATTGTTTATTTAATTTCTGTTCGTTTTGGGTTTCATTTATTCTTTAATAGTAATTTCTGGTCGTTTTGAGTTTGAATTTTAAAAGGTATTTGTATCTGCTAAGCTTAAGTTTAAAATGGCCTTTACTTTTCTTTGAAAAACTAATTTTTCGGAAGGTTTTTTTTCAATTAATTTTCATAATAGGCTACAACAAGTCTTGACTTTGTGACGACAAAGTATCCAAATACCAGCATTTTTATAGCAGGAGACGAACGAACTAATTCTTAATTATATGTACAAAGATGAGAAGCTTAAGTAAATTGTTGATTTCCCTACTACATAAGGTAGAACCAGTTTGGATGTTATTTCCACCAGCCTTAAAACCTATCACAATACTCAAACTTCCCCTCTCCCCTCGGTGGTAGCTATCATTTCATGCTACAATTGGAGCCACTGCTTGTTTTAAAACAAATTACTCAGTTTCTGAATTTTCGTACCAGCCAATCACAAATCGAGGTCTTTTTGAATTTGTATTACGTCTGAGAGTTGGGATGATGTTGTGTCTTGTGTAAATCTTAATTCAAAGGTTAGTTTGTTTCAAAAAAAATTAACGACAAATTACAAAAAATATTTGCCAAAGGTTACCGGGAGTTCAGCTAAACCTTACATTTCATCTAAACCTTAGATTAATGAAAATAAAAGGACTAATCCATCTGAAACGAAAAGTTTCTCGTCTTGGAAAGAAAGATGATGCTTTAACCCTTCGTAAACAAATAGAGAAAGAAATATGTCGTGCTGATTCTCGTTATGGTAAGAATAAATTTGTATAATTTCCGAGACCACACTGGCTAATCATGATAAAACACAAAATCGCGATGAAAGGAGAAAACGAGGACAATAAACAGCCAGTGAAAAAAATTGAAAAAAAAATCGTTCAAGACCTACGCTTTACCGTCCTCGGTGCAGAATAAAATTGATAAAAATATAAAAAACCAAACCTTAAAACAAAACACAAAACTAAAATAGGATAACCCTTTCTGAGCAATGGTGAAAGGGTTACCGTTCCACCGACTCCCATACCAGCTTAACATAAAATATATCGCAAGAGTTTTTTTTTCCGAGTTTTGTTTAGTTGTATAATTGGCAGGAAAACTAGTCATTAATTTTATTGTTATCTGTTAATTTTTTCTTTTTGATTTTTTAACTAAGTCTTTACTCATCTTTTTTATGTATTTTGTACAATGGATTATGTTTGACGTGAAGGTCAAATCCTTTCAAAATGAAATATATATATATATATATATATATATATATATATATATATATATATATATATATATTATATATATATATATATATATATATATATATATATATATATATATATATATATATATATATATATATATTATATATATATATATATATATATATATATATATATATATATATATATATATATATATATATATATAAACGAGCAATAATTGTATATTTATGTATTTATTCTCGAAAACCGCTCCATATTTTTTCGGGGAAATTGGTATTTTGGGATATTCTCGCATAAAAAAAAAATGATCTAGATAGGTCAGAAGTCTGAGAAAATTCGTCAAAAGCCTTAACTTTGGTTTTTGCAAATGACGTCAAGTACTATGTTAGTACATCATATAAACATTTCTTATGACATCATATAAGCATTTTCTTATGTGATGTCTGTATAGCATAAATGAGATTGTTGAGTTTCCGACACATTAGTCATTTATATAATATAATGTCTGTTGGAAGACCTAAAAAACGAAAATTTGCACCATCAATTGCAACAACACCTTTGCGGGCAGCTAAAGCAAAGGTCATTGCTAAACTGTTTCAAGTAATCAAAATCCAAAAACGTGCCAAAAATGAAAATGAAAGCAAAGACACGGACGGTTAGAAGATATGCGAAAACGACAATTAGAGCGTGTAAAAATGAAAATTAAGAGCAGACACACGCGGTTAAAAGACATACGACACCGAGCATGTGAGCGAGTCAAAAATGAAGAGCAAAGACACACGCAGTAAGAAGAAAAGCGGCGGCGTGTCAAAAATAAAAATCAATAGCAAAGACACAAGTGGTTAGAAGACATGCTACACCGAGCATGAGACCTGGTCAATGAGAATCAACCTTGGCAGCGAAAATCAAAACGTTTCAAAATTGAAAATGATAGTGATGATGATTGGGCTTGGGATTTTGACAGGGATAAGGTCATCAATTCCTACCACACTTTTGTTGAAAAAAAAAAAAAAAAAAAACAAAGGTTCGGCGATATGTATTTCATAATGACGAGACAAGCCGAGGTAAAACGAACAAAAACAAATTGAAGATAATAATGATGATGATCGGGTTTTGACATGGATAAGGTCATCAATGCCTCCCATACCTTTGAAAATGAAAAACCAGGACTAGATAGATCGTTGGAAGAAAAAGAAGTTTTTGTCCCACCACCGGAACAATTAAAAGAAACAAAAGTTCGGCGATATGTCTTTCATAATGATAAAAGACAAGCCGAGGCAAAAGAAAAAGTTTTTGTCCCACCACCGGAACAATTAAAAGAAACAAAGGTGGTCACCAATGCCTACCATACCTTTGAAAATCAAAAACCTGGACTAGATAAATCTTCGGAAGAAAAAGAAGATTTTGTCCCACCACCGGAACAATTAAAAGAAACAAAAGTTCGGCGATATGTCTTTCATAATGACAAAAGACAAGAAGAGGCAAAAGAGGAAGTTTTTGTCCCACCACCTGAACAATTAAAACAAACAAAGGTTCGGCGATATGTCTTTCATAATGACAAAAGACAAGCTGAGGCAAAAGTTAAAGGTACAACAAAAAAAAACACGTAATTTTACAAAGGCAATACCTCTAATTTAAGGTCCATTTGGACGTCAGGACATCAAGAAATGGCTCAAATTGTCTACGTTTAAAAGACAAGCGACAATGAGAATTCATATATAGAAGCCTGTCAAGTGCCAGGGTCCGGTGGCAAAGCCGCCGGGCTCTCGGTTCTATACAATTATATATATAATAGAGCAATTTTTAACGTAAAAATCAAATTTGGCAACCATACTGTGAAAGAAGTTTTAAAATTAAATTCTGTTCTATTCTATACCAGTTCTACCATTGGCTACCCTTAAGCACTTACATTAGTCTCATTTTACTTAGCTTGATAGTATATCCCATCCAACACTGTTTCACATCGTTTTAACTGAAATAGCATCACTAAGGAAATAATCAAGGAACAAATATATTATTTCAAAACACAAAAATATTTTTTGCAAAAATCAGCTATAAAAATATTATTCTAACAAGAAACGTAGTTACGGATGAACGAAGCAATTGAAAAGAGAAACACAAGACTCCCATCAGACTGAATCAGATTCAGAACCAGTTTGATCAAGAGCTTGACCTCAGTGTTATCAGACTCAGTCCAAATCATGCAAGGCCGAAGATGAATCAATGACGTCTGAAACTGAATTATTATCTTCATTAGAATCATTGCCGTCCGAAGATGAATCAAAAAGAGAACGAAAATGATTATCAAACGAATCAAACGAAGACGAAAATAATTCATTAGAATCATCCTCTAAAGTATAAATTAAAGGATTAGAGTCATCCTCTGAAGTATAAAGCTCAGGAGTATAACGCTGGTACACTACTCTTTCATTGCTCCAGAATTTGTTACAAAAAGAGACTATGAACTTCAACTTAATGTCCTTTTTAGAACAGAAATCATACAGTTTCAAAAGCCTGGGCACAGCTTCACTCTTAGAATTCATTAAAAGAGAGGGAAAGGACACTTTAGTGAGTCGATTGTATCTTCCAACGAAAGAATAATAGTCGTCCACTGAGTAAATAATATCAAAGACACCGATTTCAAAATCACATATATGTTTTAATGGACCTAGTTCTGTTAATCCTATGCCGTGTATGCATAACAGCTCAATTGTTTGTAAGAATGGCGAGTTTTTCACTATTCCTCGAGCAACATCCGGACCAAGGCAGACATTTGGGCAAATAAATGAAGTCAGGCAATAGCTCTTCAATGGCAAAAATCCTTTTTACCACTGAACATTTTTTCTTTCATCACTTATATTTCCAGATACTTTTATAGTTAAGCTTTGTAATTTATCAAATTTGTCAATAATTTTAAAATCCGTTGGCATAAAATCAATCACAAGTTCTTCAATATTCTGGAAAATATTGGCGAAGTAGTCAATGTAATCATACGCGCCCTTTGATGCCGGATATATGGGTCCAATGAAATTTTGAGACTTTTCACCTGAAATAGGCAATAAAATAAACGTTTTATTTTGTAGAAAGTAAAGAGGTAGAAGTCTAATTACACTATAGCTCAAGACAAATATTCTTTTCAGAATTTTTTTTTATAAAACTTATATCAGCCAGTCACGAAAAATAAAGAAAAAAACAAAAATTGAGAGGGAAAATTAGGATAAACCACAATATAAGAATGTAAAAATAAACACTGAAAAAAACAAAAAAAAAAAAACAATTCAAGTCTTCATTTTAAAATGTTGTTTTTCTTCTGGTTTTAATTTGATAAGATACATTTTTCACGATTTTCTATCTTTACTTTCCTATTTTGTTACAACTAAGATAGATGCTGAATAACAGTGCAAGAAATCCATCATTTCTTTCACTAACATTTTTCTCATAAATTTTATCAGTAATTTTTACAGCTTAGGCTATGCTTTTTCTTTTTTACGTTTCAAAAGCTTTGACTGCAATAATAAATTCTAATTCATTAGATAGATTACACTTGAATAAATAAGACTGTAGATATTAATCATAAGGTACATCACCTAGTAGGTTTCACCAAGCTTGCCAAGCCGCCAAGTAAAGCTACATTAGAGTAGTCTTTCTATTCAACACAGACCTATCCAGAGGTGCTTCGACAAAAAAAGTTCAGCTTATTTTTTTTAGATATCAGAATCAGAACATACTGCCTTAGGCCAACGATGGAACTCGTGTGCCATAAGTCAGGTTTCCCAACTTCTAACGACAGTAGAAATTCCTTGCCCGGTAGGTAATAATGAATTACCCGGTAGGAATTACCCGGTAGGTAATTCCTTGCCCGGTAGGTTTTAGGGCTTCACTGAGAACATTTCTGTTGGGACAATTAAAAATAATAATTTTTATATTATAATATATATCGTTATCTTTTTATTAATATTTATATAAATGTTGTATAGCATTATAAATATGCTATAACATTAACATAACATAATCCATCTATAATAAAATGTAAAAGTACATTAATATATTTTCAATGATTTATTTTTTGTCAGTAACTTGTAAATTACCTTATTTTAAGCAAACCATTGCTGAAGTTTACAACTCTGATCCGAAACAGATAAGACCAAATTTTCGCATATTTCAGAGCATGCTGGGTTAGGAATCCGTCGTTCGAGGGACACGGCTTCAATTCCTGGCGTGGCTGGTTATATTGGAAATTTCCTAACCCAGCAGTGCGCAAAGAGATTCAATTTTCTACAGAAGTTTTAATTTCATGTACCTTTGTTTTGTAGCATGAAAACAATGGTAGCACTGTATTGTAGCAAAACGTAGCACTTGAGTTTCATATACAAATATCATTTTTTGTCAATTAATTTAAAGAAAACAGTTATTTTTGTATTTTAATTAGGCAAAATTGTCTTTAAGAGGTTTATCACATTATAACATCTACAAAACTTCTTTTCTATTACAAGGAAACAAACAGTAAAAGATTGTTCGATTTGTTTTATAGTTTTTTGAACTTTATAACATCTTAAAATTGTAGCTCAACTTTTAACTAGCTTTTTTAATGAAACTTTTTAAACTTTATAACTTTTTAGATAACTGTATAACAACTTTGAACCTTACTTGAGGGACAATCTGATCTACTTTGTCAGTTTTTGCCATAATTGGAGTTCCTGTGCATTTTGGCGTGTTCCAAAATGTGTTCCTGAATTCTGCATGAACTTCTACAAGATGCAAAAAGTGCCGTTTCAAGAAACTAATTTCTATTTGTGATAAATCACAACGATTTTGAATAACCAGCCTTTTCAAAGGGAAAGACGACTGGGGTGGCAGGGAATAAACCAAGGGTTGTATCGAACAGAAGTTATCTAAAATGAAAAAGTAAGCCAATATTAAAAGAATAGTTGTCTACACAGAATTTGCCTTCACTATTTCCATGCTTTTCTTTTTTGAAATAAACATAATTTTAATGCAGTAAACAGCTCTGTTAATAAGTTAACTATGCCAAAATAATGTAAAAACTGATACATATATGCACTGATATATGTTGCTTACGCCACCTATACTTAGGCAGCGCTATCGTGCTGCGTATGATAAGGTGCCCGCTACTTCCAAAATCTTCATAGCTATAGATTAAGATATGTTTCATTAAAACTGAGCTTCGGATTATCTCCAAATCTATTAAGATAAATAAGGTTGTAAAAGCTTCCACTTAACCAATTGAAACAATCGAGTCCCATTGTCACTGTCCTTGGTACCTTTTTTGAAGCAAAATTTATAGCATAGGCTGCTAGCCCAAAGCACCAGGCCTGATATTCCCCTAATCAACCTTTTGCCTCGGTTTCTTTCCTGGAGTTATGTCTGTTAATGTTCCTTTTGAAGGAATTAACAGATAGATTTTCAGGGAGTAACATCCCTCAGGAAAGCATTCTAAGGGAGGTGCAGGGTCTACAAAGCTTTTCTGAAAGTACTCATGGATATCTCCTCCTGTGGGTAATCCAACAACACCATGTTTAAATCAGTCAGTATCCTGAAAAGTCTAAAGAAGCTGAGGGACTACTTCCGAGAATCGAGATTTTAGACATATCATAGGCTGACATCGCCTACGAGTGCTGAAAAACCTAGCTAACCTTCTTGTCTCGATTTACTCATTCCTATCCAACATGTTATTTCAAAGACAGATGCGGGACTCAGAAAATATATGGTGTGCCTTTAAGGTATGAATTGACCATTCATGGCGTAGGAATATGGTGTGTATGGCCCAATATTAACCGACAATTTCAGCTTACTACAGTGAACTCTCCTCTTTCTTTTTCTCTAAGAGTAAAAATAGAATAAAAAGAAATGAAGTGAAAGTAGTGCCTGAACCTCTGACCTAAACTTAGAAGGATATCTTCAGTGCCGTATCCAGGGAGGCGGGTTTACAGGGTTAGTAGCTTAATAGGGGAAAATAGTTCAACAAGGAGAATAAAGCAGCGTTTCCATACCCCAAATTTAGTTTATTTTCTTTTTAGCTATGCACCACCGGGAAGAGGAGAAAGTATGACATGAAAGCAAACATGTATCTCCCAAGTTTGTTAATTAACAATATACGTACAACAACAAAAAATACGAAAATAAACATACCCCCTGGTCTCCATGGCCCTTAAAACAGGGGCCACTAAGTAATACAATAAAAAATAAAAAGTGTCACTTTGTGCCATTTATCACCATGAATCTCAAATCTGGCAACCCTGAACGGAAAACTCAGTATTAAAAACGAAAATTTAAGGGAAAACCATGACACCTTCCTCTTACAACCAACTTGAAAGAAATACACACAACACTATAATTATAAATTTAACTAAAAAATTATAATACAATTAGTTTCAATTAAGTAATCTTTACACATGTAAAAAAGTAAAAGAAAAATACATAATAAATATATCTGGTGTTCTGGAGAGCCTGACAATTATATTTAGTGGTCTGGTATAAGGCAAGGTAGTTTCCTGTCACCATACTTTTTCAAGGTGTGACTTAATTCCATGCTTTCTCAAATCACTCCCCAGTGTATTATGAGCCTAACTATTTAACCTTATATGTATGCGGATGACATATTGTTTATTAGCCGTTCTAAGTTTAGCCTAGCAAAGTCAAATCACCTTATTTCCAAGCCGATTGAAGAAATAGGCTAGTAGGTGAATACTGTAAATGGAATTTTTTTTCAACACCAAAGTACTGATTTAGATTACAAATTCTATCCAGTTAAGTTTGCTTGGTACTTGTCTAGCATCTAGGTACATACGCGAGAAGTGAAGTTTCCTTAGTGCTAATGAAATAAAACAAAATAGGATGAAAATATAACAAATTTGGGCTATATATTTGGACATTAGAAGGGGGGGGGGTAAAGCATAGCATATATTAAATACGTAACCTAACCTAGCTACCTTTTAGTCCCCCTAAACCCCAAAAAACTAAAGTTTAAATCTTTGTCGCGGAGTGAGCAACACCTCACAAACCTGTTTATTGATAGCGGCTTTGAGATTTCGATGCGGTCTTTCTGTCATGTGTACCCAGATTCTAAACATATACCACTTGTTTCTTTGTTGTGTTGCCTTGTGCTTAATATTTGCTATTCTATTTCTGTTTTAAGTCTTAGTGCACCTGTTGAATCTTTAAATGGGTTATACACTAACCGTCCTAAACTCGAGTCGATTTGTTCTTAAGGCCCAGGCAAGACTTTATTCAACGTACTGTGATAATTAAAATCTTTTTCTGTCAGGTTATATCCATTTTTGAAAATGGATATATGGGTTCTATATTTCATTATTGTAAATAATGTTGAATCTTTATATTATATAATGATATAAATAAAAGCGTTTACGGACCTTGGGTAATAAAAAAAATGTGACACTATGTAAATGAGAACACAATGCAATATTTATTCTACCTACCTTGGTGGAATAAAACACTCAAGAATATTTGCAAGTTTGGTGATTGACCTTGTATGGTAATTTTAAAAATGAACAATATTTAACCAATCTGTTTAATTTGTTGCTGTGATATTTCGAATTGACAAATTAAACAATCAATCACCTTATTAATACTAAAATACTATCACAAATATAAAACAGCTACCCAGCCCAATCAATAAATTATTTATCATTTGATTTTATGTAACCCAGATGGTTAAGCTCCACTACAGGTGGAACCGCATTCCAATAATCTTTCATCACAAAAGCCAACAGAAAAACAAATGTCAAAAATCTCAATTGTTTCGAAATTTGTATTTTCTTCAGTATGATTTCAAAAAAATACACATATTTTAAAAAAATACACATATACTAAGTTTTGCATCATAGAGGCCATTATTTGCTTGTAGATGGCACGTTTATTTGTAACTTGGTTTTGAATTTTCAGAAATGAGGTTCATATTTTGTTATCATGGTGCAAATTAAAGCTGCTAAATGTTCATTTGCAAGCAGTCAACAGTCCTTGATTTTATATACTTCATTGAAGAAAAAAGTGACTCACAACAATCAGTTGTGCCAAATATGGACAGTTATCTGCAAGGAGCTTTTCTTAAATTGGGGCATTTTGTTTGAGCCACCAGTTACCAAAACTCATTTGCAGATTGTGTTAATTTGTAATGAATTTTTGGACTGTGTAACTCTTGAAGTTCAACTGATTCCATTTTTTCCAATTCTTATTTAGAATAACTTTCATTTTTTTTAAATCTAAATACAGTATGACAGTACAGTTAGATTTAGATAGCATAAAATGATTAATTTCATTTAATTGATTTTCATTTAAAATGATTAATTTCATTTAATGAAGATAAATTCCATTTCAATCAATCTTCATCAATTTTTTTTATTACTTTTCTAAGTTGCATTAATTCTTTCAAAGAGAAAGAAAATGCCAAATTACAGCTTGCTAGCCACAATCTGGCCAGGTGTGTTACACAAATTTAAAAGGAACGTGTAAAGAAGTAAATACTGATAAAGATTTACTGCGTATCAGAATAATGGAACAAGATTGACTGTTTAAAATTTTATAATAAGAAAAATGGTATAAAATAGATTTCGTTTTCAATAAAGAGTCAAAGGCATTTTTGTCTTCAGAGAGTATAGGGTGGCGGTAACCTTACTCTCATCTATGGTGAATTGGTGATCTCTGTTCGTTTTAAGGCTGACATAATCGTTCCTTTTAATTCATTTTAATTTTAGATTTTATTTGTTCATCTAAAGTACCATCTTTTATTTCTATATTTAATGCGATTATTCATTTAGTTCCTATCTGTTTTATATATCATTCATTTATTAATAGTAATTTCTGTTTGATCAAAGCTTCAGTTATTATACAATTTAATTTCAACTAGTTTAAAATTTTAGAACAGCTCTTTGCTCTTTTTTTTATTTTTCATTTTTTAATGGTTCTTATGAATCAATTATTTTCATTTACAATATTATTAGCATTTTTGAAATAATAGGCTAATTTAAAATACAAAATTTATTGCCCCATTTCTGGGAGTTAAAAATCTTTTCCTCTGGAATGAAAAAAAAGAGAGAGAGAGAGAGAGAGAGAGAGATGAGAGAGAGAGAGGAGAGAGAGAGAGAGGAGAGAGAGAGAGAGAGAGAAGAGAGAGAGAGAGAGAGAGAGAGAGATAGAGAGAGAGAGAGAGGGGGGGATAGAGAGAGGGAGGGGGAGATAGAGAGAAAGAGGGAGAGGCAGACAGACAGAGAGAGAAACCTTACCATTTGCTATTCCTAAACATTTTCCTCCAATATTGATGTACTTTAGATTAGGTAGATTACTGACAAAAAAGGCAATCAACAGAGCCCTGTCAATGAATGGACCCTCAAGCTCTGCCAGAGACTGCACTTCTAAGTCACTTAAAGATTTGAAGCAAGGATGCAAATATCTCTCACAATTTCTGGAGGCAAGTTTCTCAGGTACATCACGAGTGACATGAGTAAACCATATACTAGAAAATGATTCAAGTATCAATGAAGGTTCTTTGTGTACTAAATGTATTAGTGCCCCACTTGAAATCGTCACTTCATTCATATGAAAAACCTCAAGGAAATGGCAAGTTTCTCAAAACTCTGAAAGAGATTTTGGTAGTCTTTAGCTGGTATCCCACCCACACCAGTAAATTTTATTACTCGTAGGTAAGCAAACTTACTCATCATATTTAAACAGTCATCTATTGATGAACACGAAAAGCAGTTACAAAATTCATAAATGTTTTTATTTAAAGAACCTAGGCCTATATGCCCACTGTCCACTTTAATAATTATCTTTTGAGCATATTGCAAACGATTGAGGATTTTAACAAAGTTTCGCTGTACTTGCCAGTTAACTTGCAATGGGAGTTGAAGCTCAATCTCATCACAAGAATCATCTACACAAAGGTCAAGCAGCACATCCTCTTTCAGATGAGCAAACGATCTATCAGACAAGGCCTTGTTGATGAACTTTTGCTTAAATCTATTAGCAACAATCCCACAAAGCTGATCCAGTCTTTCTTTTACAGTTTTAACCATATTATCTGGAGTTTTTTTGTCCTTTATTGCTATAAACTGATAAGCCAATTCTAGGTCACAAATAATACTTTTATAGGCAGATGCAAAACATATGTCTTCAAGGCTTTCTGGTTTGTGTATGACTAATTTTTTTGCTGAAAACACCTGTAAAAGAAAAGAACATTGAAATAACCACAACATTGACCAATACAATCACCAACTGAATTAAAGTAGCCAAAAAAAACTTTAGAAAGCTGCATCTATTGCTACAATACTATGCAAGTGCCTTCAAAAAAACCAAGGACAAGAATCCCTTGGATAAGTATGGGGCCTATGGTGAACAGCAATAGGGTGCTGCACCACTAATAACATCCACAGGAGGGTAGAACCTTGTTATTAGTTATAGCCAGGGAATCCAATCTCATTTAAGCAAAATGAATAAAATTTTAGAATTATAATGCATTGATGATATATACCAATGGCAAAGAGTTACTCTAAATTATTTGCCTGAGGGGAGGGGCAGGGGCACAGTTAAGGACGGTTCCCACCGAAACAGTTTCAAAGTGTCAGTGTTGCTTGCAACACCTTAGAATTTAGTTTATGTTTTTAGTTTAATTTGGCTTATGTGTCTGTGGTTTTCTAAAATTTCAAAAATAAAGAGGTTGTTTTGTTGCTTTTTTACACAACACCACAAGTGTAAATTTTCTAAATAAAACAGTTGGTGGTAACAAACTCTAAGTAAAGAGCAACTTGGTCCAATAGTAACCAAAACCCTAAATTACTCTTGATAACAAGAGTAATTTAGTAGTTTTTTTTTATGTCAGTTTCAAATTCAGCCAACATTAAAACTCAAAACGAACAAAAATCCTTCTGTATATGAAGGAGCTGGCACTTCCTTAACCCATGCCTTTTATGGAAAAGGCAGGGAACACGGGAAAAGTACGTAAATAAAGTATTTGTGACAAACAGTTAAACTTAAGAGAATGTAAAGAGCAGATGTTTTCATTGGATGACTTAAGAAAAACAGGGGCATGGGAGGGACTAGTTGCCCTCCTATCTTTTTGGTCACTTAAAAATGACACTAGAACTTATGATTTCCGTTTCAATGAGCCCTTTCCCGAAATTGTAGACTGGTTCCATACAATCACCCTTGGGAAAAAAACAACAACAAGACATAAACATGCATCCATAATCTTTCATCTGGCATAAAGTACAAAAGATAGGAGACTGAAACCTCTACAGTACTATTCTCTTATATGCTGAAACTGGTGTTGTTATTTACATTAAGATCACTTGAATCTTTGATCATGTTTCTCCCAAGTTCAAAAATGAGACAAATTTCCTCAGGCTTTCTAGATTTTCGTGGTTAATGTTAAACTTAAGCAGTTTTCTATGTTTAAATAAACATAGAAAAAACGATTCTTTTGATGTATCTATTGTTATCAAGAGTTATTAAGGGTTTTAGTTAGTTTTGAGCCCAGTTGCTCTTTAGTAACAGGTTGTTACCACCAACTGTTTGATAAGAAATTTCAGACCCATAACCTTTAGAAATTTCTTCTCCTTGGATAGTTATTAAGAAAATCAACATTTATACTGCTTTAATGTAAAAAAAAACAAAACATTTCTTTAAGAAAAAAATTTGAGAAAACTACCACCCAAGTCTCATTTCTGCAATTCTTGACAATCCTTCATTAGAGGTACTGCTGGGGTTTTCAATTTGGAGAGGATATAAAAAATTAGCTGACACATGCAAGCATGTAAGCTAAATTAAACTAAAAATATAAGCCAAATTCCAAGGTGTTGACATGCAGCACCAACACCTTTGAAGTTGGGAGGGGGGATCCCCCATAGCTAAATCCCTGCCCCCTCCCCCTTGAGTAAAAAATTAGGGTTGTTCTTGGTCATTGGTAGATATTGTTATCAATGCATTATAATCCAAAAAGCTTTTTTCTCGTGGGGATGGGGATGTATTTTTCTCGTGGATGTCATTAGTGGTGTAGCACCCTATTGATGCTCACCAGAGGTCCATGGTAGTCAAAGTGATTTTTACCAGAAACACAAAGTTATGCAGCATTTTTTTTTTTTATGCAAACAGCTTTCTTCATAAATTTTATCTTCTCCCTATTAAAAAATTAAAATTTAGGCCTTTTTGTGGAAGTTACACAAGTCAAGTAACATATTCAGTATTTGCTGAGTGTTTTTAAGGCAAGATTCATTTTGAAAATCTAGTATTGTTTATTAATTAGAAAAGGATCGTTTATTAATTAGTAAGGATCGTTTGTATGCTTGAAGCACAAGGAGCTGCACAGTAACTCTTTTTATGCCCATACTGTCATATACAATTTTTATGTTCTTTGGCAGTGCTTCAATGCAGAAATACTTTCCAATTTTGTTAATTTTCTTGTATTGAGTTAGATAACAACATTTTTAATACTAGTCTGCTTTTAAAACCCTGGCCCCCTACTTACCCACAGAGGAATTCCATGTGTGTGAACATGGGTCCCTATCAAGTTGAATATATAGGGAATAAAATCATCTATCAAAAAGATTTGTAAAGACAAAATTTCGCTTTTCAAACAAAACTTTGTACTCTGAACAAAACTAATCTTGACTTTTTACAACAACCTGGCCATCTCTGCCAAACCACATTTATCAAGTCCTAGAGTGCAGTGCTACTCTTGATTGTAGAGGGGTTGGTGAGTTTTTCATGCTCTAAACCAAATTTTTTGTTTCACCCAGTAGTTCTCAGTTGTTATAATCTTGACCTCTCTCTTGACCACAGAATAATAATTAGACAGACCCATGGTCAACTTTTTAGTATGCGTCTCAAAACTACAATAGCTAACCATACAGTTCATAAGGTTGATACCACCCATGTGCGTCTTATAGTCTGTGACTACTCAGCAATATCTGACCTCCACATACAACCTCAGGCGCTTGTCATATCATTCAACCTCTGTCTAATCTTCCATGCCTTTGCAGTTTGAAGATAGCAAAATCATTTTGTTATCATACCCTTGGATAACTTCTACCTTTCTGTCTGAGTACAAGGGCATCAGAGAAATTCCCCCATCATTTTTTCATTCTTGCTTTTGTTAGAAGCAAGGCTATTGAAAACAAAAAGTTTTTCATCATAGTTTGGGATGTATTTATTTTTTCTTCCAGCCACCATGGCCAGGCGCTTAAAAAAAGAAATAAATATGTCAAACAAGAGGCAAAATAGAGTACCTGGTGACACAAGTAAATAAAAAAAAACAAGTTTTTTCGACTAAAAATATAGAGTAAATTTAAAACAAATGGAAATTATTCTGAATATGAGGGGGGCTCTTCTTCCTCAACCTTCAATCTTTACACTAAATTCTTAAAGATGTTTATAAATGTTTCTCATTCAAATTCAACAGCCCTTGTGCTTGAGCAGTCTTTCATTTAGAGTTGTGACAAAAATTTGAAGTTTAGTGCAAAGAGTGAGGGTTGAGGAGGGGGTAGCCCCCTCATATACAATATGATTTCTTTTCATTTTCAGTTTTTATGTTACTCCTTACTTTCAGTGGAATAAATTAGTTTTTAATTTATTAAAACTAACCCCCATTTTTTAAACTTATGCCAATTTGTTTTAATACCATCATTGTAATATTAAGACTAATGAAAATAATAATTACTATTCCTTAGTCATCATCAAATGGCAATTTTCTATAACCAGTCAGGAGTTGCAAGTTTATTTCAGGACATAGGGTACAGTTACAGATGATTTGACAGTTTTTGTAGAAAAAAAAAAAAAAAAAAAAAAAAAAAAAAAAAAAAAAAAAAAAAAAAAAAAGTTTTTCTACTCCAGAAGCCCTAATTTGAAGACTTTTTGTTTGAAAAGGGTTTCAGTATGCAGGAAAAAACATCTAGGAATTCAATTGTTTGATGAGAAGTTTGAAGTTTTATCTTAAAAAGGGTACAAAACTCCAATTTTCCAAAATTAGAGCATTTTCACCTACAAATTCAACATATCAAAAAAGTTACCTGTTTTTGATGCAAGTCAGAACCCAATTCAACATGTGTCAAAATACTTTGGGAATACCTGTGGGTGGAACCTGGTGTATCTACTACTACTACTACTACTAATAACTCACTGCAGCACCAAGCACCTGAGGCCAACACAGCTACGCACGCTCCTCCTCCATCCCAATCTATTCAAAGCCTCCCTTTTTACACCCTCCCACAAAGTTCCCATTTCCTTTAAATCTTTCTTTATGACGTCCTCCCACCCCAGACAAGGACAACCTGCTTTCTGTTTAGCCCTAGACAGTTGGTTAAAAAGAACAATCTTTGGCAATCTGTCATCCTTCATCTGCACAACATGCCCAAGCCATCTCAACCTTTCTTTCATTATAGCCATAGAGAGTGGTACTGAGCCACATCTTTGTACAGCCTATTGTTTAAAATACAATCAGTCATCCAGGTACCCAGAATAATCCTTAAGCAATTTCTCTGGAATACATCTAGCAAATCTTCATCCACTTTTCAAAGCGCCCATGCTTCAGAGCCATATTTGACTACTGTCATCACTGTAGCTTCTAATATTCTAATCTTGGTTTGCAGACTAATCTTCCTATTCTTCCAAACTTTTTTTAATTGTGAAAAAACACCCTGAGCCTTGGCTATTCTACTTTTAACATCTTCACTGCTCCCACCATCTTTACTAATAATACTACCAAGGTAAGTGAAGCTGCCCACTTGATCAATCTTTTCATCACCCAATGTCAGCTTTTCATCTTCACTTATTCCTAGCCTTAGGAACCTGGTGTATTGACATGTATATTCTTGTTTCTTTGTTTTTCTTCAACTTCATTTAATGTATAAAAGTATAAACACTATTCAAAAAGCAGAAGCAATAAAACTAACAAAATTGTTTCAAGTCTGTAGTATAACAAAATTGGTTAATCATAAGGAGTGTGATATTGTGACCCAGATCACATAAATCTTCTTTTTTCTAAGTGTTGAATATATGCCACAGGAATAGCATCTCCAAATGCTATCTGCAATAGCCCACTTCCTGTCAGTTTTAATGGCCCAGCAAAGATTTGTTTTGTTGACAGTGTAAATGTGATCAACATTTTACCATTTCAAAGTGTGATCTGTGATTCTAATCCACTTGAAAAATTTTAGTTTGGACTGTCCTTTGTCAGCAAAGTCCAGAATCCTACTGACAAAATACAGCACCTTGCTTTTTTTGTTGCTAAGGAAAACAGCATAGTATTTGTCAAGCTGCAGTTCAACTTTTGACTCAAATTTGAGAAGTTTTTTTCTTAGTTTCATTGATAAGTGCTAAGGAAAGGAAAAAAATGACTTCCATGTGAACCTCTGTAATTTTTGGCAGTAGCAAGCACCCATAAATTCAACAGCTATATTTTCATCAGTGGACCCTGGAATTTCAATACCAAATATTTCTCATATATTTTACATGTTCAGTGAAGTTTCAACAGAGTCACCTATATTTTGACAGGGCCTGTTGTTGTCTGTAAAAAAATTTAACAAGGTTACTACAAGATATTTGCAAAAGAAATAAATCAACTTATAGAAGCCATTATCTACATTTGAACTTGACTAAAGGAACATTTTTAGTGTGCCTGGAATTCCACTACATTAAACAAGAATTTTCAACACTTGGAACCTAGTTTCAACAATGTAATATTTGTTGCAATTTTAATTAAAATTTATCAAGAAAAGGCTAATTTGACTAGAATTCAGATAAAATCAGATGTATCTTGATGCATTGGTGCTAATCCCAACTTTTTTTGCAACAAATAACCAAGTAACAGCAGTTTGAACATTGCATACCTGAAAAATTGTTGGGAGCTCATTTCTTGTCAAAAACAGGAAACTGACTGAATTAAATAATCTTTTCTTATCTGGGTGTACTGGGTATTGTGTCAACATTTCCTATTATTGAAATACAAAAACAGCTTCAAGAGATGGCACTCCAAGTCATGGCTAAGCAGAGTTATTCCATGTTGAAGGAAAATTTTGACAGGGATTCCAAAACTACACTGTTGAATCATTGGCACCTTTACCCTATTTTTAAACTTTGGATACTAAGGGCTGTTTTTAGCTCTTTTAGCCCCTTAAAGGGCTCAAAATTTAATTTCTCCCAGAAATAATGGTATAAGTCTAGTGTTTGTCCAGCACATAAGGAAACATGCTAAGAATACAATTCTTACTTCCTAATATGCAGAATAATCCTAGTTAACATATTTTGCAGGACAAGAACCTTTATCTCCACTTCTTTCACTGTTATATACTTTTTTTTAACAAAATTGTGAAAAATAAACATGGATTCGGTTGCATTTATCTGTTTTCAAATAATCTATATATGAAAGTTAAACACCATCAGTGCCACCAAATAATTTATTGCAAAAAAACTATAATAGGCAAATACTGATGAATTAGGCTAAGTTAGGTTAGATTAGTTAGATAGCACTTGGGTGTTTGCTTATAAACAATTTGGGTAAAATTCTACTTTAGCTATTTTTGGCTATCTTGGAAAGGGGTTAGGTTAGGAAAATGGAACTTTCAGGGAATGGGTCTATAGGCTAAATTATGTCCTAGGAAGGTATTTTGAAGCACCCCCTCCACTTCTTCTCTCTCTAGAGGGTCCTGACCTTTGATGACCTTTAAAAACCTGTGTTTTATGAAAGTGAAACCTTGCAAAATAGATCTTCTGGTTAAATGAAGTACAACAAAATTGTTTTCAGCTTCACAACTTTGCTCAATCTCAACTTATAAGGTTTTAAAGACATTGATATGGCTTAAAATTCAACTCTAATAATAGGCATTGCATTTTCAGAACTAAAGCCAGAGAAAAAGAAAGCAATAACTGAAAATTAAGGTAAAATGTTGTTTTGTTAAAATTTCAATAGGGATAGACCAATCATGTAGGCAAATTTCAGGACCCTCTAGAGGGAGGAGTGGAGGGGACATCCACCACATGGCTAATGTGGGAGTAAAGTTCATTTGTGATGCAAATGGATGTCATATCTAGATTGAGGATGCAATTATAGGTATATATTTACACATTAGGGGGGTGGGCGTATATATTCTGTGAATATATAGGCTCTAAGAAATTTACGAATTTCTTAGAAAAACTGGAAAAACAAGCAAAGAAGTAAAGATAAAGGCTCTCCCCCTGCAAAATGTGTTAACTAGGACTATTCTACATATTATGGAGTAAGAATTGTTTTCTTTTTTTTTCCTTTTGTCCAGCTGGACTCCTAGGCTTAAAATACTGGTTGGCTGGTTGGCTAATTTAAATATTTGTATATACATAAACTGTCAAATTAGCCATCTGGTGGTATCCCAGAGTGGAGGTAGGTACTTCAAAATACCTTCCCAGGACATACTTTAGCCCATAGACCCATCCCTGAAAGTTTCATTTTCCTAACATAACCCCTTTCCAAGATAGCCAAAAGTAGCTGAGGTAGAATTTTACCACAATTTTCAAGACTTAAAGGAGTGGTTCTCACTAGAGAATTGTGGTATGCATACCCTTTTGGGTATGCCAAATTTTTAGGGGGTATGCAGCTGGCCAACAAAAAATAAAACAACCCTTTAACTCTAGGACTGGCAATTTTATTTATATTTTAGCTACAGTTTACTTAGTACTGGTAACTGAGAAGGGGTACCTAAAATGTTCTGTGGGTAAAAAACGGGTATAGTGTCGGTAAATATCTACCAAATCATATTATTGACTTACACATAAAGTGAATATACCACTTCATGCCTTTTTTTATGCTGGTTACAAATATAATAATCATTTCTATCAGAAATGAATTTCAGCCCCCCCCTCCCCATATATATGCCAATTCAGGGTATATATTTCTGCATTAGGGGGGGGGGGTGATGGCAGATTTTGTTTCTGATGTAAATGGGAGGTAAGTTTAAACTTTACCCCCCCCCCTAATTTAGAAATATATACCCTGAATTGGCATATATAGGGGGGGGGGGTTGAAATTCATTTCCAATAGAAATGATTATTATATTTGTAATCAGCATAAAAAAGGCATTGAGTGGTATATTCACTTTATGCATGTAACATTCCTTACTTACTTGCCATGCTTTGCTTGTATTTTGTGTATGTGTGCTGTTATGTATTGCTTGTGCTTTTGCTTATGCTTGCTGTTATGTATTGCTTGTGCTTTGCTTATGCTTGTATTATTTCAGGTTTTGTGACCTGGGTTTTTGAAGTATATGCTTGAAGAGACAAATCGTTACATGGTGTCAGAGTAGAAGATGGATACCACCGTCCCATATCCTGAGCTGAACTGGGAATCGGACAATCTAAAAGAGGCTTGGACTAGATTCAAAAGTCATGCTAATCTAATGTTTGATGGACCCTTGAGCGGAAAAAGTGAGAAAATCAAGTGTGCATATCTGCTAATTTGGCTTGGTGAAAAAGGACGAGATGTGTTCAGCACTTGGACGCTAGCAGCTGATGAAAAAGACAAAATTTGTGTATACCTTGCCAAATTTGATGACTACTTTAATCCACAATCAAACCCCATATTCTCCCGATATACATTCCACAAACGTGACCAAAGGGAAGGCGAAACTATAGAACAATATGCAACTGAACTGAAAATCTTAGTGCGAGACTGCTCATATGGAGCTACGATTGTTGACGAAATGGTCCGTGATCGCCTCATCTTCGGAACATCATCCCAGAAGATTCGTGAAAGACTACTGCAATCGGGATCCGAATTGACTCTCTCAGATGCTATCAAAGTAGCAAGAACCTACACAGAAACCCAGGTACAACTTAAGACAATGTCAGCAGAATCAACTAGTCATGGAAAACAAGAAGTTGATATCATCAAGAAGAATCAAAATAGACTGTGGAAACCCAATCGTGACCGAATTGAAAACCGTGAATGTTACTTCTGTGGCGGAGACTATTCACAGAATCACCAGTGCCCTGCAAAAGGGAAGATCTGCAGTAACTGCAGAAAACCCAACCATTTTGCACGTGTCTGCCGTGGTAGCAAAAAGACTGTGAACATCATCAGTTCTGAAGCTCAACAAACTGACGAACTATTCATCCATCAACTAATGATGGATAAAGCTGATGACCAGCCATATGCTAAACTAAGAATCGCCAACCAGTTCAGTGTGAAATTCAAGATTGACACAGGGGCACAAGCTAGTATCATTACCAGACAGACGGTGGAAAGACTGAATCCAGAACCTGCAATCCACCCTACAAACCACATTTTAACAAGCTTTTGTGGTCAGACTATTCCCGTCCTGGGGACATGTAAGATCGACTGTGCCTACAAATCAAATGATAGTCAACCCATAGAGTTTTTTGTAGTGCAGTCAGCCCCTACTCCTATCCTTGGCTTCAGTGCGAGTCGTAAGCTGAACCTGATAAAGCTGATACTTAGTCTTCAATCTGGACAGCTCAGCACCGATAAGATACTCACCGAATTTTCCGACCTATTTGAAGGAGTTGGGAAACTGGAAGGTGAATGTAAAATAATCCTCAAGGAAGGTGCACAGCCATCCATTCAGCCCACGAGACGAATCCCCTTGAGTCTCCAGTCCAAATTCAAGGAAGAACTAGATTGTATGGAAAACCTAGGAGTCATCGAGAAGGTGACCCATCCAACTGATTGGGTGAACTCAGCTGTGGTTGTTGAGAAACCAGATGGAACCTTGAGAGTCTGTATAGATCCTCACGATCTCAACAAAGCCATAAAGAGACCCCACCATCCTATGCCAACTTTTGAGGAAGCTGTGCAAAAGCATGTAGGCGCTAAGTACTTCTCCAAGCTAGATGCCCGAACAGGATATTGGAACTTATGTCTTGATGACGAATCTTCCGAACTGACTACATTCTCAACTCCATATGGGCGATACAAATTTAGACGTATGCCCTTTGGACTCAAGTCTGCACAAGATGAGTTCCAACGCCACATGGAAGAGGCATTCAGCAACCTCAAGAGATTCTCAGTAATTTCGGATGACATGATCATCTCTGGTGTATCTGAAGAGGACCATGACAGAAATCTTCAAAAAACCCTTTTAAGAGCTAGAGAAAAGGGAGTCAAGCTTAACAAAGATAAGTGCATCTTCAAATCAGCTTCGATACCTTACTTTGGACACATCATTTCCGAAAACGGAATCCATCCAGATCCCGAGAAAATCCGAGCAATAGAGAAAATGCCATCACCCAAATCCCAGGAAGAACTACAAACAGCCCTTGGGATGTTAAACTACCTCTCACGCTATATCCCAAATTTGTCAAGCCTCAATGAACCTCTTAGGACCTTAGCTAAGCAGAAGCAATTCAACTGGACGAATGAACACGAAGCCACACTCACGAAAATTAAAGCGTCGATCATAACAACAATTTCGCTCTTCGATCCTACAAAAAATCAAATAGAGATCCAAGTTGATGCTTCCAAATCAGGACTCAGTGCTGTCCTGCTTCAAGAGAATAAAATTGTTTCATTCGCATCGAAATCGCTGAATGAAACAGAGCAGAGATACTCGCAAATCGAAAAGGAGCTGTATGCCATTGTTTTTGGATGTCGCCATTTTCATCAGTATCTCTATGGCCGTCACTTCCAAGTCATCAGTGACCATAAACCCCTGGAAACAATCCTCAATCGGCCGATCAATAAGTCGTCGCCGAGACTTCAAAGAATGCTGTTACATCTACAACCCTACGATTTCAGTATAACATATCGACCAGGCACCGAAATACCGATCCCAGATACCCTCTCCCGCTCCACTTAGAAACTGAGGAACCATTGCTTCACAGAGAAATTGAATACTATGTACACTCCGTTATGAAACTACTACCAATCAGTCAAGAAAAGCTATCTGAGTTGAAACAAGAAACGCTCAGAGATCCACAGCTGAGGGTTCTGAGGAAAATGGTAGAAGAAGGTTGGCCCGAAAAAAGATCAATGGTTCCGTCATCCATAGCTGAATTCTGGACAGTAAAAAGTAATCTCAGTGTTGTTGATGACATCATCATGAAAGATGACCGTCTTGTCATCCCAGACAGCATGCAAATCGCTGTATTGCAAAGCATCCATGCTTCACATCTTGGTATCGAGAAGACGAAAAACAGAGCCAGATCAGTCATTTTCTGGCCAAAGATGAGTCAGACAATAGAAGATTTCGTCAAGAAGTGTGATGCGTGCTGCACTTATTCTACAGCAAATGCAAGAGAACCCTTGCTTCATCACGATATTCCCAGCTACCCTTGGGAGCATGTTGGCATTGATCTGTTTTACATATCCGGAAGATACTATCTGATCATAGTGGATTATTACAGTCGATTTTTTGAAGCTGATGAGCTGGGAATAAATACTTACACAAACCTCATAATCCAGAAGCTAAAATCTCACTTCTCTAGATTCGGGATACCCTTGATGATTACATCTGATAATGGCCCACAATTCACTTCAGAAACGTTCAAGGATTTCATGAGACAGTGGGGAATACGACACAACACCTCTAGCCCGAACCATCCTCAGTCCAACGGACTCGCTGAGAAAACAGTTGGTATTGCTAAGGCCATGATCATGAAAACAAAGAAATCGAAAACTGACCTCGAGCTAGCTCTCCTCGAGTACCGCAACACACCAGTCGATGGTCTAGCTTCCCCAGCCCAACTGCTAATGAGTAGAAACTTGAGATCCCTAGTGCCCTGCACCATTGAGCACTTATCTCCAAAAGTCGTACCTATGCAGGAATTCATGTCCGCAAGGAATAAAGAAAGGGAAAGACAGAGACGCTACTATGATCAACATACCAAAAGCCTTAATCCGCTGCAGATAGGCCAACAAGTTCGAGTACGGTCCAACGATCAAACCTGGCAACCTGCAACAGTCCTCCGAGAAGCAGATGCGCCACGATCGTATGTAGTACAGACAAAAGCAAACAGACAATACCGCCGGAATAGAAAGCACTTGAAAGTCGTGACTACAGATGAGAAGAGTTCTGATTCTGATTCAAACACTGGCAGCTCGTCAGTACACGATTCATGGCACCACTCTCCGGACTTACCCCAAACAGAGGACGTGCACTTTCGCCAAGCCAGCATGCCAGAATTGCCGGTCGCCGTGGGCCAGGAAAACACTGTGGTCTCCCTGCCTTCCGCGGCCGAAGTCGACAACAGTCTCAGAAGTTCTGTAACTACCAGGAGTGGTCGACAAGTCAAGCCACCGTCAAGAATAAACCTATGATTGACAAGCCCTTCCGAAAAGAAGGGAGATGTAATATTCCTTACTTACTTGCCATGCTTTGCTTGTATTTTGTGTATGTGTGCTGTTATGTATTGCTTGTGCTTTTGCTTGCTGTTATGTATTGCTTGTGCTTTGCTTATGCTTGTATTATTTCAGGTTTTGTGACCTGGGTTTTTGAAGTATATGCTTGAAGAGACAAATCGTTACAATGCATAAGTCAATAATATGATTTGGTAGATATTTAACATAGTGTCTAAATAAGTTTCAGAACCCCTGACAGGGTTGCCACTGTCAGTAGGATTTTACTAGATCTAGTAAAAAAAAAATATAGTAAATTTAGAGGATCTAGTAAATTTCCGGAAATCTAGTAAAAACTAGTAAAAAGTCATGATTTATAGTAAACAAAACTTTTTTTTTATTTTACATGAATTCAGGAAAAAAAAATATTGTAAACATATGACAATTACAATTTCTGCTTGTCTGTTTTATAATTTACAATTTTGCTTGTCTGTTTTATAATTTACAATTTTGCTTGTCTGTCTCAGAGACAGACAAGCAGTCACCTATTTTCTTAAACAGACACTTCACTTCTGGCATCTAAAGGTTGACAAAATCAACTTTCTGTGTATCAAATCTTACCAACCAACTAAAAATGAAGCTAGAATGCACTTGGATTTGTGATGATTGGGAATCTATTGGAATCAAAACAAAAGCCAACCACCCAATGTGATTAGATGAATCTCCTCCATTTGAAAATTTTTATTGAGGAAAAAGGAGCCTACTGAGAGAAATTAAATATGTATATATATATATATATATATATATATATATCCAAAAAAAGGATTTTTGAACTTGTAGGTTTCCAGAATTTTCAATCCTACTATGAAAACGAAAGAAAAGAGTAAAAGAGAAAAAAAAGGAAAAAAGATTGTGAAAATTGTGTTGATTATCTTTCTATAGTAAAAATCAATGCTTGGTGGTGTGCGTGCAGTGTAGCTGCATGCGCAAAATTTTTTTTTGAGCATTTAGTAAAAACAGATGCAATCTAGTAAATTTTTCCTCTCCAATTTAATAAATTCTTCCAGGTCAGGGTGGCAACCCTGACCCCTGACTTAGAGAATAGGGTATTTGTTTAGCATTGTGTTGCATGATAAGGAGACATGTTAAGAAAACAATTCTTACTTTAAAATATGTATAATGATCCTAGTTCTTATATTATCCAACAGGAGAACCTTTATCATCAAGTCTTTCCTCTAAAAATCCTTCTTTTTCCAGCTTAAGAGAAAAAGTTTCCTAAAATCACCACGTTTTTGATTCAATGCTTAAGTCTTTTGAAATTGCTCCCAAATAAGTTGTTTTATAGAGAGCATTCATGCCTGTCTTTTTAATAGGCCTACTGTTTTTTAATAAGCAGTGGTGTAAATACAAAATATTAATAGCAGTGGCAAAAATCAAAATATTGCTATAAATATACAAATACATACAGAGTATATACCCCACAGTAGACAGAATATACCAGTAAGCTTATCGCAGATCATTTCTGGTCTTTGTGAACAAAAAGCTCCTCCCACTTATTTCTGCCTTAGCTTGTTTAGCTTGTTTCTGCATTAGCTTTATTTCTGTTTGTTTCAATGCACTTTGATGGAAACAGTTGGAAACAGACTAACCTGTCTAGCATGTCTAACATGTTTATATCTGCCAAAATGTTCTCCAGAGCACTTGCACCCTGGTCTGGGTTTTTATAATGGGTGAGATAGAGAATGATCATACTGGATAATATATGAACTGTGATATACCCCCACCCCTCTAATGTGCAAATATAAAACAAAATCTGTATTCTGAACCTAAATATAACCAAATGAACTGTACCCTAACCCCTAAATATATCCAAATCAGGGTATATATTTCTACATCAGAGAGGTGGGGGTATATAGGCTACCCTGTATGTATATGTATATTTACGGCAATATTATTATTTTTTAATGAGTTTTTTTATTTTGTTAATGCCATGATTTCAAACAGAATTCACAATTTCTATAATTTCAATATACCACTGCCTTTTCCTTAAACAGGTGCTATGTCACACTTGCTAACCCTATCTATAAAACAACTTATTTGGCGGCAATTTCAAAAAACTTAAGCATTGAATCTCAACATGGCAGTTTTAGGAATCTTTTTCTTTTAAGCTGGAAAAAGAAAGATTTTTAGAGGAAAGACTTGATGATAAAGGTTCTCCCATTGGATAATATAAGAACTAGGATCATTATACATATTTTAAAGTAAGAATTGTTTTCTTAACATGTCTCCTTATCATGCAACACAAGGCTAAACAAATACCGAGAATAGACACAAATATTGAAAAATGTGATAGAAATACAAGAAAAGAAGTGAAGATAAGTTCTCTCTCTGCAAATGCTGTGATTTACTTTTAGGATTGATAATAGTAGGCTATTTTAGAACATTTAGAAGTAACCTAGTTACAGAAATTGGTAAAAATTAGAATTGTGACACCTGATAAGGAGACATGTTAAGAAAACAATTCCTACCCTATCTTTAGGCATTGTCTTGCCTCCTGGCAAAGGCGATGATGATGATGAACGAATTAAAGACCCCTCTTGACTGCTCGGTCACTTGGGTCTTCTTTCAATAAATCTGGATCCCACTTTAGTTAGTCAATCATCAATAATTTGCTCTGTCACATTAATTAATCATAATTATTCTTCCCATCACATTGTCCTATCTCTCCCAATGGCAGTTATAAACTGTACAACCAGCTTTAGGATTTGTATATTGTCACTATCATTTGCAAATCCTCCCAAAATCAAATTTACACTCAACTGTTTTCTTCTTTCATGAAAAAAGGCCTTGATATGCTGTCTTTGGAGAGTGTACTTATCACAATCTATAAGAAGATGTACCAGGCTTTCTTCTTTGTCACAAAACTCACAGTTACTTGACTCTCCATAAAACTTTGCCCTGTATAATTTTGTATCTGCATGGCCTGATCTAAGACGAAATGCTAATCTTCCCTCTTTCCTACTTAATCCTTGGTACACATGCCTCTCAAACTTTCTTGCTACTTTTCGGGTAACAAACCAATTTCCGGATTGATTTCTGTTATCCTCAAAATCATACGTTCTTACTGATTGTATCAATTGATCTATTTGCATTGCAGATCTAGGAGTTGAACCACTAGTAAATACATTTATTGTTTCGCATGCCATTTTAGCAGCTGTGTCGGCACTCTCATTCCCCAAAATCTGAACATGGGCTGGGATCCACTGAAGACATATGTTTGCTGTTGACATTAATGATACTATTTCCGTGTAGCACAATACAACTTCTCTTGAAATTTTCCCATTATGATCAAAATTGGCGAGTGCCTCCAATGCACTTTTTGAATCTGACAACAATACAATGTTTCTTTGGTTGCTAAGATTTTCTTTGGCAAATACAATTGCTTCCTTTATGGCTATTACTTCAGCCTGGAAGATTGTTGCCTCTGAATGCAGTTTAAATGACTTTGACACTTGTATCAATGGAATGACAAAGGCAGCCCCTACTGCAGAAATTGGGTTACTTTTCTTAGATCCGTCTGTATAAATATCAAGGAATCCCCTGTATTTCTCTGCCATCATTAATTTAAAGTTTATCCTGGAATCATGGTATCCATTCGTTTCAAACTTAAGATTGCAATGTAGCTTAATTGTCTCCCAAGGAGCAGGTAATCCTGGCAAGGCCTCCAATTGTTTTGCATTTTTTGAAAAGGAATTTGGCAAAGTTGCCAACTATTTTATTTCATAGGAATATAAGAAAACGCAAAACCACAGATATTCGGATTTAATAAAAAAGATATTCAGACAAAATACGTGTAATATACTTTCACTTCATTAGCTTTTTGTCTGTGGTAAGCACAGTTTATAGACAGTAAGCTTATCGCAGATAATTTCTGGTCTTCGGTCTCGGTGCGAACAAAAAGCTCCTCCCACTTGTTTCTGCCTTAGCGGATTAGTCTGTTATCGTCAATCACTGAGAAATGGTTACCAAGTGCATTATTCGTAATAGCGGGTTTCCACTTGTTTCGTGTCCAAGAGAAATCTGACTTGTCTACCCGCGAAAAGATCTGATAACGCCTATGTTTCTATCTGCAAAAACGTTCTCCGGAGCACTCGCACCCCTGTCCGGGTTTTTATAATGGGAGAGATAGAGAATGATCATACTGCTAATTCTATAAACTGTGGTGGTAAGATACAACAAGATTCTTTTTGCTTAGAAAAAGCCCCTGGAACAGACTTTTTGATGATCTTCACTTTTTTCGAACAACGAAGTAGGCAGCTCCTGCTTTCGACCCTCACAAACGGTTCGTGCTAGATTTGGGCACTGGCTCGGGTTTTAAATGGATTTTGTCATATTTTTTGGTTAATCTGGGAATCTACAGAGAAAAAGGTGAATTGATAGGTTGGTTACAAGAGTAGACCTTAGATCCTCCTGCACCGCCAGGGGCACCTAGGGCATCAGCAAATGTTTGCCAATCGGGTCCGAGATGAGCCGCTGCGTGGACATCTTCCCAATTTGGTTGGAGAGAGGCATTCAGGCGGCATAGGTCATTGTTGTTAGTTCATCTCAATGTGTTCCGAGGTCCTCCTCGCTTCCGGCTTCCAACTGGCTGCCACTCAAATCTAGATTTCTGGATTCTATGGTTTTCTATTCTTAAAACGTGTCCGAGATACCTCCATCTACGGGATCTGATGGTGTCGGTTATTAATTGTTGATTGGCGATTCTCTAAATGGTATTGTTTGAAACCCTTTCCAACCAATGCATAATCAGAGTCCTCTGGAGGCAATTGTTCTCAAAAGCAAAAATCTTCTTCTCTTAATGAATGTTTAAGTGCCAAGTCTCAGCGGCATACAGGAGGACTGGTAAAACGTTACTGTTGAGTAAGCGCAACTTCAGGCAATTTGAATAATTCTTGGATTTCCAGATTCTTCTTAGTTGAATGAAGGCTGCGTTAGCTAGACCTATTCTAGTTATGAGTTCTTTTGTGATAGATCCAGTATTCTCGATGATGCTGCCCAAATACTGAAACTCAATAACTTATTCAATCTCCTCACCAGCACATGTAATACACAGGGGGGAATTAGATGTTGCCATGGTTTTTGTCTTTCCTGCATTTATTTTAAGACCAAGCTGGCTGACTTTCACACTGACCCTGTGAATGAAGTACTGCAAACGTTGCTTGCAACCCTAAACTAACGTGATGTTGTCTGCGAAATCTAAATCGCTGACGGTTACACCGGATGATAATTCAATGCCATCTGTTGTTGTATTGCGAGGTATATAGTCAATAGCTATTATAAAGAGCAGTGGTGACAGCACACATCCCTGTTTAACTCCAGATAAGATTCTAAAGTATCTTGTTCGGCCTTCTGGCGTCTTATCCAGTATTCACTCTCTTCGTACAATGACATAATTATCTTAATTATTCTATCCGGAAAGACGTAATAGTTCAGAATTTGCCACTAAGTTTTGCGGTCGACCGAATCAAAAGCCTTTTCAAAGTCGACGAAAACCATATATATTTTAGACCACCACTCTTGACTTTCCTCTGTGAGCATGCGTAAAGTGAAAATAAGATCCACACAGGAATGTTCTGCACGGAACCTATATTGTTCATCTCTCAGGTGTTTATCCAGTTCTGTCTGTATCCTCTCCAGAATTACATGGCTATGCGCTTTTTGCGTCCACTGATAGTCAGCTGATTCCTGGCCAGTTTCCAGGAACAGTAGCATCACCCCTTTTGAAAAGTCTCACCAGTGAGCTTCTCTTCCGTTCAGCTGGTACTTCTCTATTTTCCCAGATTTTGGTAAAGAACTTGACCCAGCATGAGATCTGCTTTGGGATTGATGCCTTAATTATCTCTGCTGTTATTCGGTCTTTACCTGGCAAATTTACATTTTTCAATTTCCTTGCGGCAATACTTATCTCCATCACACTTGGTGGTTACAAGATTAGAGAACACCTAAACTCCAGTTCTATTTATATTTATGCAACTGTACCTTTACTTAACCTTGCCTAATAATTATTATTATTCATTTATGCCCGTAAAAAAAAGGTACATAGACGGAGTAAACAAAAAGTAAAGTAAATAACACTAAAGTAACAAAAAGATAGGAAAAAAAAAACACGAACACAAACACACATCAAAATCCAAATATATCAAAAAAAAAAAAAAAATTCATTACATGCATTACATTAATACAAACAAACTATTGTGAACAAATTGGTGACCATGTGTTAGGGTCAGCTAGCTTATAAAAATGAATAACTTTACGGTTTCTTGTACAAGGGGGCAAATATAAAAGATATTTAGCAAATCTGAAGAAGATTGATCGTAGGTGCTTTTTATCTGTAACTGTAAAGAATTTCCAGAAAGGAGCAATGTAAAGCAGATGTGGAAGGACTGTGGCGTTGTAAATGGATGCTAGAAGGTAACGGTTAAAACGTAGTTTGCTTTTTACGATTCCAGCGTAAGAAATGCTAATTTTACGCTCAACGTCAGAAATCAGCAAACGACGTGTGTGGCCGATAGATGTGCCAATTGGAATGCCCAGGTATGTAATATGGTCTGCGGGTTTAACAAGAGAACCGTCCAGACTTAGAAGAGAAGTAGAGGGATTTCGCCAATTGAAAAGGACAACTTCGGATTTCTCAGGATTAAAAGACAGCCCGATTTTTGAATATTCATCTTTGAAGATTTTGAAATTCTGCTCAATGCGTTGGATCGTACGGCTGAGATTCAAGATGTCATCAGCATAAAAAATAAGAGACATATCGATTCTCCCAAGAATGCATGAAGGAAGACACTTTGCCTGAGCATCCAGGACACTATTATTGAACAGGGTTAGGGAAGTGATAGCTCCCTGTCTAGTCCCTTTCTTAACGAGGATGGGGTACTGAGGAATCCCAAGCATATTCGAGGCATTCGAAGAGTTTGGCCTCACACGAGAATTAATGCACTTATATTGGGATTGATGAAGAGCCAATTGCAGGGGAAAACGGGAAGGGAGTTTTAAACGCACTCTTAGACTCCTATATAAATCCCTGAGAACACGGACAACTGATGGGTTTGCGCCTCGCCTTGCCATATGAAGAAGAATGGATGAATGAATTAAGGAATCGAACAATGTATGCTTAAAAAAACTGAAATTAGGAGGTCAATATTGTACCTTTAATCTTAAAGAAACCATTTTATTAATTATACTATTGCTACATCTGGAATTACAATTTAAATAAATCAAAAGAGGCTAAGTGTATCCAGGTTGTAAAAGAGCATAGATACAATTTTTTCGGAATGATATTAAGTTTTATTTTCAACTCAACTTGAGGAGGTATAAATTTAAATTAAACAAGATTATTTGTGTCAGGATTAAAAATTATTAAAAGAGATTCTCCAATATACAAATAGCAAGGCAAACCATAGTTTTTTATACAAAAAAAAAAAAAACACAAAACCTATGAGATATTACTTTTCTCATGAATAAGACTATGTCTAAAATAAACGAACAGAAATTAACTTAAGAAACTTTTTCCAAAAATTAAGTTTTACAAAGAAAAGTAAAGAGCTTCACTAATCCAAAAATGAGCAAAAATAAAACTAAATAACTTTCCAAGGGTAACACTACCACAAACCATTATCAATAAATAAATGAAACTCAAAACGAACAGAAACCACAATAAAGAACCGACTCAAACTTAAAAAAGATAAAAATAAACATGAGCAGGGCAGGCAACTCCCATGCCTTCTCAAGACCAGAACATAATTTGAACTTAACTGAAAAAAAACAAATGACCATGGATTGTCATTTTAGTATACATATACTGATATTTATTCCTTTAAGTTTTGATAATTTTTATTTAGTAAAGTAAAAATAGTAAAAACATTTTAAATATGTTTTGTTTTCAGTAAAGTGCAAATTATGTTCTGGTCTTGAGAAAGCATGGAGTTGTCAACCCTAAAAAAAGAATACTTCCCAGCTTTTCCCCAGCTCCATGTTTTTTCTTTAATTTTGTTTTTGATGATAAGCAACAGACAGGATATTCCTAGACCTTTACCCTGTGAAATATCTAAACTACGCATTGGCAAAATCATGGTTTTATTTTTTAGTTTTTAGCCACAGGGTGGCAAATGAGCAATTTCAGATGAATTAAGAAATTCTGCCATTAATTCAATTCATCCTTCAAGCTTGTCTTTTACAGGTGCTAAAATAACATTATACTTATTCAAGCATAATTATCAAAAAATCTAAATTACGTATTAGCCCAATTATTATATTAACCTTTAGTTTTAAGTCAAATTTTTGTCTGCAAATCAATGTGATTTGTTTCTGTTTCTTGTTCCATACCTGTTTCTTTAGCTATTCAGAGTCATTTGTCGTCTTGTGTAATTTTGCACGTCTCATAGATACTAGATATTAATTCCTCCTTCCTGTTTATCAATCACAGACTCACACATACTAAACGAAAACGCTCCTTCATTCCATTATAATTCTGCTTTTTCTTCTAAGAGCAGATTTCGCCGTCTCCTTTGCAATTCAATGTGATTATTGCTCTTCCTTATTTCATACCTTTTTTTTTTAGCTTTTCAGAGCACTTTAGTAGTATCCCCTCACGGCTTTCTGTGAGTCAAAAAGGAAAATAAACACAGGGAAATTATCATTAAATTTCTACGGCATGCCCTCTGACGTCACGGCAGCAATAGGGAAATTAACATGGTATTTTAAACGCATGTCCTCTGACGGAGTCCTGTTACGTCACACGACACACCTCAGTGTATTTCTAGCGGAGCACTATTACGTCACGCGACACACCCTTTTGTGTTTCCACGAAAGCCCTGTTACGTCACGTGACACACCCTTGTGTTTTTCTCTGACAGCCCTCTGACACCACGACATCCCTGTTTCTAGCGGACGGCTGGAAAGATTCCAAGCGCATGACCTGTTTCTAGGCAAAATTCCCAGGTGTTTTTTCCCCTATAGGTGTCTAGACAATCATTTTATACGGCATCGTGTCTAAACATGCCTGCCCAGGTGGTAGAAGCCTTTTTTTATTGATCGAGAGTCAGTTTCTTTCTGGAAGGGGGCAGTCAGCATTTAAATGGATGCTTATACATTATTGAATATTGAAAGAGTTGATGAAACAGGACCTAGAGTGCCTAAGGTGGCGGTGGAAATTACAAGGAACTGCCGGCTAATCCTAGAATGGGACAAGATGTATGCTGGCTATGTTATAACATTAAGCAAATTAAAGTCGGAAGAACAACTATGCTTTGCGGCTAAGGTGAATATAGTGCATATACAGAGACTACAAGACGGATTAAAATGCGCTGGCGAAATATATTGAAGAGAAGGATTTATAGAAAACGGTAAGTCTGTATTTGGTAGTGAGAGTGTTAAAATGGATAGATTTGAGAACCAGAAAATCTTACGTAATCTAGTAAAATTGGAAAAATGGTTGGTTTTAGATGATGACTTTCTGGAATTATCTTTTCAACGGAAAATATTTTCTCGAGAAATGCTTAACAATATAATGGGAACCGATTTCCCATCTTTGGACTATTGTAAAAAACTTTGTCGTTGTGGACCCCGAGCTTTTACTCAATTTATAGATATATTAATTGACACAAAACAAAATGATATTGTAGTTTTGCTCTTATCCACTACTTACACGGGCATTTTGTGACGCCCCTAGGAGACTTTTTTATTGATCCCGAGTCAGATTGTTTTTGGAAGTGAGACATATCAACATCGAAAAATGTTTTATACATGTCCTTTATGCTTGTATACATTGGGCAACCGATCATCCTGTGAGAATTGTATTTTTGCTGATGCTACTACAACTATTGCTACGCATAATTACTGAACCTTTGAGCAATGTTGAAAAAATTAATGTTTCAAAACTTTGTTTGGACATTTGTTATGGGATATGATGGGCATGGGGGGGGTCTCAAATCACTTTGACTCTCAAAAAGGGCACTATAACTTCCAATTTAAAATCAAATGAGACCCATTTGAATTTAATACGAACACCCATTCAATAAAAACCTTATATGCCCCAGGGCATAACTTAAAGCCCTTGTCCCAGGGCTCTGGGGGATTCTGCCAAACCTGGAAGCATTTTTATATGTTCTTTGGACTATTTTAAACAAAATTTCCATCGCACAATTTCAATCAGATGCATTTGGTGAAAAGAGGAGTAGTTGGGTGGGTGGGGGGGGGGTACTACTTGACCTCCATCACTTTTGACTCTTAAAAGGAAACTAGAACTTGCAATTTCAACCAAATGAGCCACCTCTAAAGCTAATATAACCATTCCTTTTATAAGAACCTTAAATTCCCCAGGGCATAACTTACGACCTTCGCCCTCAGACTCTGGTGGTTTGTATCAACCTCAAAAGCCTTGTTATATGCCATTTGAACTATTTTGAATAAAAGGACTGTCTCAAAATATCTATTGGATACATCTCAGGAAAACACGACGTGTTTGTGTGTGTGTGTGTGGGGGGGGGGGGGGTAGCTGCGCTCTGATCACATTGACTCTTAAAAATGGCTCTAGAACTTATGATTACCAATCCAATGAGTCCCCTCCAAAGCCTATACGACCACCCTTTTTATAAAAGCCTTATATGCCCCAAGGGTATAATTTACAACCTTTTCCCTGAGAAAAGGTTGTAAATTAAGGCTGTAAAAGGCGGTAGGGGGGGGGCTCTCTCACTGACAAAATTTCCAAAACCTTCAACTACGATGAATAAAGTAGTAATTTCTAAATTTTGATTTGAGGTGTTAAGGCAAATTATGAGCGTGGAGGGGGGGGGGGACTGTTTGCTCTCAAATCACTTGGACTCTTAAAAAAGGCACTATAACTTTCAATTTCAAATAAAATAAGCCCCATCTGATGTTTATACGACCGCCCATTCCATAAAAACCTTATATACCCTCATAAAATAACCTACAACCCTATCCCCAGGGCGTTGGGGGGTTGTGTCATCCCTAGAGACATTATTATATGTTCTTTGGACTATTTTGCAAAAATCACTATCTCATAATTTCAATCAGATGCGTTTGGTGAAAGGAGGGGTTGTAGGGGAGGGGGTTAAATGCCCTCCATCACTTTTGACGCTTAAACAGGAACTAGAACTTCCGATTTTCAACCGAATAAGCCTCTTCTAAAGTTAAACAACCATCCCTTCCATAAAAACCTTAAATACATCCTGGACACAACTTACTACCCTCGCCCCTAATCTGTGGGGTTTGTTTCAACCCTAAAAGCCTTGTTATATGATATTTAGACTATTTTGAATAGAATGGCTATCTAAAAATTACTATTAGATACATTCAGGGCAATACAACCTGTGTGTGGGGGGATGGGGGCGTGGGGGGGGGGGTAGCTGCCCTCCAAGACCTTTGACTCTCAAAAAGAGCACTAGAGCGACTGATTATCAATCCAATGAGACCCCTCCAAAGTTTATTTGACCACTCTTCCTATAAAAACCTTATATTCCCCTAGGGCATAACTTACAGCCTTTGCCCTGTGGGCTGGGGGGATTTGTTATCCTCAAAGACATAATTTCCAGACCTTTTAAATACTTTCAACAAAATGGCTATCTCAAAATTTTGATTGGAAGTGTTTGGGAAATAATGGGCGTAGAAGGGGGGCTCATTTTCACTCTGATCACTTTCGACTAATAAAAAAGGAACTAATCCTCTCAATTTCCAATTGAATGAGCCCTTTTTGAAGCTTCTACGACAATGTATTCTATAAAAACCTTATATGCCCCAAGGGCATAACTTACAACCCTTGTCCTGTGGACTATGGAGGGAGGGGTGTCGTTATCCTCAAAGAAGTAATTTACAGACCTTTCAAGTACTTTCAACAAAATATTTATTTCAAAATGTTGATTGGAGGTGTTTGGGGAAATGATGGGCGGGAGGGGGGAATTCTCCCTCCGAGTACTTTAAACTATTAAAAAGGGCAATAGCACTCTCAATTTCCATTCCAATGAGCCCCTTTTGAAGTTTTTTACGACAACACTTTCTATATAAACCTTATGTGTCCCCAAGGCATAACTTAAAACCTTTGCCCTGGGGGCTTTGGGGGGTTTGTCATCCTCAAAGGCATAATTTCCGGACCTTTCAACTAAGTTGAACAAAATCGCTATCTGAAAATTTTGATTGGATGTGTTCGGGGAAATGGTGGGAAATGGGGAGTTAGTTGCCCTCCAATCATTTCCGACTATTAAAATGGGCACTAGCCCTTTCAATTTCCAATTGAATGAGCCCTTTTTAAGTTTCTACGACTACGCTTTCTATAAAAAACCTTATATGCCCCTAGGGCAAAACTTACAACCCTTGCCCTGAGGGCTGTGTGTGTGTGGGGGGGGGTGTTGTCATCCTCAAAGACCTAATTTCCAGAACTTTTAACTACGTTGAACAAAATGGCTTTTTCATAATTTTGATTGGACATGATTGGGGAAATGGCGGGCGTAAAAGGGGGCTTAGTTGCCTTCCAATCACTTTCGACTATTAAAAAGGGAACTAGCCCTTTAAATTTCCAATCAAATGAGTCCTTTTTGAAGTTTCTACGATTACCTTTTCTATATAAACCTTAAATGCCCCTAGGGCATAACTTACAACCCTTGCCCCAAGGGCTCTGGGGGGGGAGGGGTTGTCATCCTCAAAGACATAATTTCTGAACTGTTCAACTACGTTGAACAAAATGGTAATCTCAAAATTTTGATTGAATGCGTTTGGTGAAATTGTTGACGTTGGAGGGGTGTTAGTTGCCTCCAATCAATTTTGACTATTAAAAAGGGCACTAGCCCTTTCAATTTCCAATCGAGTGAGCCTTTTTCGAAGTTTTTACAACCCCTTCGATACAACTCCTTCGATACGAAGTGCCCTGGTCTAAAGGAAAAAAAAATCATACATTGTGCCAACATTGTTCTTTACTTAGGCAGCGCTATTGCGCTGTCTATGATTTTATGTGACCTGCCCACTCCTCGGCAGCTGCTGAAAGACAATTTATGTTACTTGGTAATATCCAGACCGAATTATGAAATGGTCTTTTAATGCAAACGACTATTTGTTTAATGGATATGAAGCAACTAATTTGCCGTTCTGGAAAGTCACTTGAATCCTGGAATTATACATTTTCAAATGCGCAAGAAATAATCCGATTGGTAAAAAGCTAGCAAAGGAAGAGAGAATGCTGACTCTCATTCCGACTATACCTTTCAAGAGGAATTCTCGTTAGATGCTTAAGTTTCGGCACGTTAGTTTTTAGTGTTTACACGTTTTTATGAGTTTTGTGCTCGTATTAAATGTTTGTTTCCATTATATTTGATGTTAACTGGTCGCTTTGAAAGAGATTTCCAAAGTGTCTTTTGGTCAATATCCCAAGTGATAAGAAAAATAACCTTTAGTTTCAGAGATTTCAAGATGGACATATTATGGGCATATTTTAGACGAAATATGGACTTATTTTAGCTAAAATTGACAAATTTTCGGATACTCAGGGGACATATTCAGGGATCAAAAAGCTAGTAACGGTATTGTGAGGGCAAAGGAGATAATGGAAGAGTTTCAAACGGATTGTCATTTGACATCAATGTTGAGAGTGTCCAACTCAGTGGGAGTCCATACCATACCAGTGCAATACTGAATTTGAAAAGTGGGATAATCTAGATTATGATCAATCATTCAAGATGACAAAGGAAATGTAAAATCTTGACACTGTGGATATTTTCCCAGATGCATCCAAAGTGGATAATAAAGTAAGGGCTGTTTTTGTAACTGCCTCCAAGAATGTAGTTAAATTGATTAAATTAAGTGATATAACTACAGTGTTTCAAGCAGAAGTAGTTGCAATAGCCAAAGCAGTGAGATTCCTAATCTATTTGGCATCTACAGGTGAAAAATATAGGATCTGATCGGATTCAAAAAGTGGTTTGGAGGCAATCAAGAATATTTATCTAGAAAATAAAGTAGCTCCCGAAGCGATCTTTTGCCATGAAGAATTACAGAAACTACTGGAAAAGGGAGTAACCATGACATTGGATTGGGTACCGGGACATGTGAACATTAGTGGAAATAAAATGGCTGACACTGCAGAAAAACAAACATCCATAGAAGACGGGCAAACATTTGCAAGTATCACGCCCTAGATGGTTAATCAAATTGGAGAAGTGATAAAGAAACTTAGAATAAAGACATTTGAGGACAGCCGTGGGTTCTCAACAAATATGTTAGTTATACAAAAGAAAGAAACGCGATTTGAAAAGAAAATGTATGAACTGTTAAGTAGATCTGAAGCCAGGGTGATATTTAGACTAAGGTCAGGTCATGCAGGAATTCAGAAATATAGAGCCCGTTTTTATAATGAAGATCCGAGATGTGCATTTTGTGGCAATTTGGAAACGGTAGAACATATATTATTTGAATGTGCGGGAACAGAAGACAGGAGGAAGGATATTAGACAGTTTATTAGAGAAAAAAGAATTTGACAGAGTAGTGACATACTAAAGGCCTTTTTTCCGTCAAACAAAAAGACCGTTTGAGACCATTGAGTGGTTGAGACCAGAGTCTCAACCGCTTTTTTTGCGAGAAACAATGACAAACCAGGTTGTAATGAAAAGTGTTTTTGCGTAAAACAATTGACTGGTTGAGATTCTGGTTTAACCAAAACTGTCATTGTTTATAACCGTAGGGTTCAACGGTTTATAATCATTAGTTGAACTTTTCAGGCTTTCTTGTTTTCATTTGTATTATATCGTACTCCGTCTTCTTGTGTTTTAGCAGTGACGGGTTAGAAAATAAATAAACAAGCGTAATTATTGTGCTTTATTGGGAGCAGTTTGAACGTCAAAATGGATTTCTTACAAAAGGAAAGAATTTTATGCAAGTCACTACAATCTTCGAAACTCACCAGAAACATTGTTATAGTTCTTCTTGTTGTTGTTTGAATTATTATGTAGACGCTTTCGCATTATTTCATCACTGGAAACAAATTAGAGGCCCTGGAATGGATTTCTGTAGCTAAATTTAAACTCCATGTTATAGTTAGAATAGAAAATCAACCTAAACAACTCTGCGTATTTTAAGAGGGCCAAAATATTCTCTTGTTAGTTTAGGTAAAGAGTAAAGAGTGATATGGGTGCAATATATTGTGAAATTTGCCACAAAACCTTTCAGAGGCAACGCTATAGCGTTGCCTATACTAAAGGCCATACGGCTCCAATGTTTCATTATTATTATTATTTTTTTTCCCAGAGGCACTTCATATGGAGGGGGTCGTTGTGGGGGGCTCATTCAAATGGAAATCGAGAGTTCTAGTACCCTTTTTAATAGTCTAATAGTTTAATAGTTGAAAGTTCTGGAAATTGGATCTTTGAGCAAGACAACCCGCCCCCCCCCTCAGCCCTCAGGGCAAGGGTTGTAAGTTATGCCCTGGGGGCATATAAGGTTTTGTATAGAAAGCGTTATCGTAGAAACTTCAGAAAGGGTTCATTCGATTAGAAATTTAAATGGTTAGTTCCTTTTTAATAGTAGAAAGTGATTCTAAGGCAACTGACACTCCTTCCACGCCCACCATTTCCCCAATCACATCCAATCAAAATTTTGACATAACCATTTTGTTCAACAAACAAAACATATCTGCCATCACGCCATGAAAGTGGCTAACACCACAGATTCCCATAGGTCCGCGGACTAGGCTACCCACCGTTGAGTTACGCGTTGACCACATAATTCACTGGCCATCCTACATAACTTCTTGGTCGATTCTAGTAATCAGAACTAAATTAATTTAACAGATGTATTTCGACTATATTGCACATGAAATCAGGTTAAACTATACAAAGGTAATAAAACTTTAACATTGAAAAAAAAGAAGGAACATTTGTGCTAGTTGGTCATTTTTTCTGCTGTTTCTTCTTGTAGCCCAAATTTTTCACATCCCCTTCCACAGTTTTTCCCCTTTGGATGCAGAACCGTTTTCAAGGGTGGTCTTCAATTCTTTGAGACGATCCGTTTTGCACTGAGAAGCCCGTTCATGGTGGTGAAACCGAGACGATTCTAATGCTGGTTTAATTCAGATTGACAGCAGAGAAAGTTTGCTCAGCAGCAGCGGAAGCGTGTGGGAGAACAAGTAGGCTTAAAGTTAAACCCCCAAGCAGAGGAAAACGCTTTGATCCATTAACATCTCTTTGCCTGTAAACCAGAGTCCAAAACACGGCTGAATTTGATTAAACCAAATTACCAAGCTCAGAGCAAACGGGTAATCTCTTCCACTCTTAAGCGGTATCTTCCAGGTCATTGTCACTCAGTAAGTTTGGAAACTGAGCCAGAAGTGGTGCCAGGTTTGGCTGATCTTACTCTACTCCCAAAGTATAGCGTGGATGGAGCATATCGAAGTTTCTTACCGATGAATACCTGGAGTTGAAAAAAGACTTCCTCATCTCATCACAGAGCGCGATAAAAAATTTCCTACGCTCTTTTTTAAACTCAACTGCAGTAGATAGAGATATCTTTTTTGGGCAAAAATCACTTCCACTCGGCTCCCACATTCCACGTCCTTAATATCGACGTAGTAGTTGGTGTCATGTGTGTTTATGAGGCGGGAAGCACTTTCTTTGGTATAACTAGGCAACGAAAAGTGGGATGATATTGCCTTGTACACTTCAGAAAAACGATTATTGATAAGATGAATGTGGGTGTCCTCTGCCTGAAATTGCTTGTTTATTTCTTCGATATACTTCACAATATACACCAGGGAGGCAAAGTAAGCCTTGAAAACCGCTGACAGCAGATCTTTTAGTATGGCAGTGGCCTTTCACGGCTTGTTGGCCTCTTTCAGACTTCCTGCATGGAAAAATATAGTAAAGAAATCCCACTCTTCCAAATATCGAGCTACAACGGCTTGTCTAGACAACCATCGAGTTGTTATATGTCTCAAAATTCGATGTTCTTTCAGTTCCATTTACTTTTGCAATTCCAAAGTCTCACTGGCCCGTTTTGGGCTGCGTTAAATATAGCTGTATACATCCTGACAAAATCTTCAATTTCTTTTGGCAATTGTTTGCCGGCAGTACTAGCACGTATATGAATGGAATGGCATGAACAACCAAGTACAAATAAACTGGAGCAGTCTTCTGACAGTTTCGCCTAAACACCACCTTGTTGCCCCATCATAACCAACACATTGTCTGCAACAAATCCTTTTAGGTTTGCCTTTGGAGCTCGAATTTCTAAAAAAAGTAGTTTAGTTATGGCCCGATAAATATCCTCAGCTGTACATTGCTTAACTTCCATTAGTCACAAGAAGGAGTCTCTTACTGGAAAACTGTCTTCTCGATCAACGCCATTCAGATCAAGATGGCGAACATCTATAATCAGGCTCTTTTTGTTACTCAAGTGTGTGCTTTCATCAACTATTATCGAGAATGTCTGCTTCTTGATGATTTCGCACAGATCTTTGAAACCAACTTCACCAATAACGTTATTGAAGAGATGTGAACGACGTTAAAATTTGGTTTTTACCAAAAAAATTTCAAATTCACTGCATTTTACCAGGACCTCTAAATTGTACCAAAAACGGTACAATTGCACCGCGTTGGCAACGCTGGCAAGTACTCAATTTCTGACAGTCGAATAGTGTTTGCTGTCTAACTGTCCCACAAACAAGTTTTTCACCCACCTGCTTTCAAGACTGGTCTTTGTTTCGTGAATATCGTCAGTGCTTTCAGATTTCACGAGACCATCATCTGATCATATGCCATTTACATTTTTTCTTCTTTAAAGATTTTTTGTGTGTTCTATTAAAGCACCTTAAGGCCCTCAGTTAGAAGGTTGGTCCACATACATAGATAAGATAATTCCAAAATATTTTAAGCAAGCTTTATTTTAGGTACTCCTGGGGGGGGGGTTCCAATATGGTAGGTGCAGTTCCACCATAGTGCCCTTCGGAACTGCTACGATGTGCTCTACTTTACGGGTAGCAGTATGGCGAGTGTATTTCATCGGCTTAAGTCTGCCAGCTATGAGCTTCGAAAGCTCTACGGATGAAGGATATGGCACATGCTTCAGAGTGCAAATTTGGACACCACTTCAAAACGTTCCAGTAATAGCTGGAGGGGGAACTGGTGAAAGCCAGATGCAGGTGCTATGATTTTTCGATTTTCGATTTGCTGTTTATTTCTATTTACTTTATTTTTATTTTCTATTTGTGATGTTCTATTTTATGATTTAAATTCGACGGGGAAAAAAATAATGTGAAGTGAAAAGTAAAGATGAAATGACTGCTTTATCTTTTCATTTCTATTCTGTGAAGCAAACAAGAACCAGTCATCATTCAACCATTCATACCATTTCCCTCTGGAAAAAATACTCCCATGTACACGCATACTAGGCCCAATATTTCATTTAAGAGCAAAATACTAACTTGTGTAATATGAAAAAGTCAACAAAAAAAGAAAAAATCAAATTAGAAAAGGGAAAGAAAAGAACTGTTTATAAAAAGGAAGGAAGGAAGAAAAAACAAAGAAAAAGGGGAAAAACGAAAACTAACAATCGTGCATATTACTTCCCTCAACTTTCTCATTTTTTCGAATTGTGTTTTCTGAATCGGGACCGCCTTCTTTAGCTGCTATGTCACAAACGCCTTCGTCAGGATGCTTTGGTAAGTCTACACCTTCTTCAAAACGTTCATTTCTATTCTGTGAAGAAAACAAGAGCCAATAAAACTTTTCAGGACTACTTTTTTCTGGACTGACTAACAGGAATTTCAAACGGCCAACAGCAAAGTTTTTCACTACAAATATATTTAGTACAACCCAGGGACGTACACGGAGTGGGGGTGGGTGAGGCGTTTGCCTCGAAGTGCATTCCATTATTAATAATGGAATAAACTAGCGAAATTTAATTCTCTATGGAAGCAAGGGTCATTTTTTCATAGTAAGGGACATGTTTTGTTACCCACTCCCCCAGATCAAAAGATTTATTGAGAAAATCAGCGTTAGTGCATAAAGCTTTTTAGATTTAAAACTCTCTTCCAAAATTTGAGTAGCTGTAAGCAGTCATTTTTTTAAACCAAGTATTAGAAAGTACAGCAGTCATTTTTTAGATATAATAAAATCGCTGAGAAGCTCAATCTTGAAAAAACAAAAATTCGAAGTAGCAAAAAAATTGGAGGTAATGGTTGGAGGTAATGCTGCTCGTCCGAAGTCTGTTCCCATGCATTCATGGCGCATGCAGAGCTGACTTCACGTGCCTCTGGATATCCGGCTAGCCACCGGAGAACTAAATGCACCTAGGGACGGTTGGACTAGCAACCCTCCTCCTGAAATTAATTGCTACGAATGGAACTGAATATACAGCCTCGGATTCCCAACCTACTCTCCCAATTGGACCCATGCCTGCCCAAGGACGTACCCCTTTGAACATCGTTGACCAAGGTGGCATTAATGTCGCCACCTGGAATGTCCTGACGCTGAACCAGCCTGGTTCTAAGCTTCTTTTAGCAAAAGAACTAAGAAGACACAAAGTGACGATCGCAGGAATAACAGAAACTCACCTAACGGGAAGCGGCGAAGAAGATATTGGAGAAGGACGGACACTGTTTTGGTCTGGTGGACCCCAAAGAAGAGGGGGAGTTGGCCTTGTTCTCAACAATTTTGCTCGGAAAGCCTTATTGTCATTTACGCCTATCTCATCCCGTCTACTGAGAGCGAGAATTGACTGCAAGCACGGGAAGATAACTGTTCTCACCTGCTATGCACCGACAAACGAGGCCCAAGATGAAGATAAGGACAACTTCTATGCGGTACTGTTCTCCAAGCTCTCCTCCGTACCTCCACACGACTACCTCCTAGTTCTAGAGATTTTAACGCTGGTGTGGCTAACAGCTCTGGTCTGTACGAAGCTGCTGTTGGACATGTGACAGTTGACGCTCTGAATGATAATGGTGAGCAGCTGCTCAGTTGCTGCATCACCCACGCTCTAGCAGTCACAAATACCTGGTTTGTGAGAAAAGACATTGCAAAGCACATATGGTACAGCAATGATGGCGGGACCAAAAAGATGTTTGACTACATCATTGTTCGACGAGGCTGGCTTTCATCTGCCGAGCTTGGCAATGCCGACCATCGTCTCGTCTCTGCAAGGATAAGACTCCGGCTGAGGGCCAATAAGAGTAACTCCTCATCCACCAAGAAGGTAGACACCTCTCGACTGAAGCAAGATCCCTCGGTTCGTGAGCGGTATACGGTTGAAGTCTCTAACCGCTTCGAGGCTCTCCAGCTGTGTTCAGATAGCGAGTCAGCATGGACCACTTTTAAGACAATGTTCTCAGAGCATCTACCGAAGTTGTCGGCTCGAAGCCGCGAAAGAAGAAAGAGTGGATTTGCAGCCAGACGTTTGAAATAATTGAGTAGAGACGGCGAGCAAGATTACGAGGAGATATGATACTCTACAGACAGCTCAACAAACTACGCAACTCCTTGCTCCACAGGGACAAGAAAGACTTCATTGCAGGTAAAGCCGCTGAGCTCGAGCAAGCTTTCCAAAAGGAAGACATAGGTGCAACTTTCAAGATCCTGCGCGAGCTGACTGGCCAACATGCCATGACGTCCACAAGCCTGAAAGCAGCGAATGGAGAAACTATACGATCATTCTCAATGTGTTGGTCTCGGGAGAAACACTTTAATAAGCTGCTAGACTCAGATCCGCCCGACCGCATTGACCAAGTGCTTATTGCGGCAGCTACAGAAGCTACCCCTGCCCCCGACGGCACCGAATTTTCTCCTGAGGAGATTAAATCGGCAGCGAGGAAACTAAAAAACAATAAAGCAGCTGGCACCTGTGGCATCGCTTCAGAGCTACTTACTACGGGCGGCCCTGCAATAATACTTTGGATGCAGATAGTGTTCAGCGTAATCTGGCGCACTTAAGTTATACCGTCAGACTGGACGAAAGGAATCATCGTGCCAGTGTTTAAGCGCAAGGGCAACAAGACGGATTGCAGCAGCTACCGTGGTATCACCCTACTCTCTGTTCCTGGAAAGCCGTTTGCAATGCTCCTGTTGAAACGTGCAATAAGTTTCTTAGATGCTTTGCGCCACCCCCAACAAGCCGGATTCATGCCAGGAAGATCGACAACTGAACAGATTCATACTGTCAGACAGATCGTTGAGAAGACACTGGAATTCAACAAGAAAGCTTACATAGTTTTCATTGACTTTCGTTCTGCCTTTGACATGACAGGCAGTCCTTTTGGCTAATTCTGAAGGCTGCGGGCCTACCAACAAAGATAGTCAGACTCTTTAAAGAACTCTACCACAGCACAGAAAGTGCCGTCCTTGTTAACGGGAAGCTTTCTTCTTCCTTCCCCATAAAAATGGTGTACGGCACGGATGCGGTGCTGCACCTGAGCTGTTTAACTGCGTCATCGACCACATTTTGAACGAGACACACTGTGTCCACCCTTTCGGCATAAGTTATGCCAGGAGGACTTTGTCTGATGTTGACTTTGCCGACAATGTTGCCGTCCTCAGTGAATATATCGACCAACTTAAGTCTTTACTCGAGACGCTCTCCTCCACTCCCTCCGCAGTTGGGCTGCAAATCAACTGGAAGAAAACGAAGATAATGCCCATAAAAAAGACCGCATTGGTGTCACCCTTAACTGTTGTGATCAACGGCCAAGCTGTTGACGTGGTAAGGCAGTTCACCTATCTCGGACAATTATATTATCAAATGGCACACTTGACACCGAAATCTCAGCCAGATCAGCCAAGACAAACTCTGTATTCGGACGGCTCCTGAGAGCAGTCTTCCAAAAACCGCAAATTAGTCGCCTTACTAAAGCCCGCATCTACAACTCCATAGTCTCAAGCATCATGCTGTACTCTTCTGAGACATGGTCGATAACCCAGAAAGAGCTAAGAAAGGTTGATGCCATCCAAACTATACACCTGCGTCGAGTTGAAGGCTTCAAATGGTATGACAAGACCCGCAATACTGAGATCCTGAGGACCATCAAGTTGGTGAACCTCTCCTCCCATGTAGAAGCTCATTCTCTAAGATGGTACGGCCACTTACTCCGCCTCCTGCCAACTACCCCTGCAAGGATCATATCGGACTTCAATCCCTCGATTGTCTGGAAACGTCCTCGAGGGAGGCCCCGCACCAGATGGGCTGATGCTATAAATCAACGCCTCCTCAATCGCAACATCAACCCAAATGAGGCCCCATCCTTAGCCCTGAACAGGGCTGCTTGGAGAAGACTGACAACGCTGTCAACCAGTTCCCTCTACGCTGGCGACCCTGCTGAGCAAGAGCGATAAGTCAAAGTAAAAAAAAATTGGCTACAAAAAATAAAGTCACAAGACATTAAGCTCCAAGAAAATAAATGAAAATAAAGAATATATGCTTTAGAAGCTGTAGTTGTATATAAGTAAAAAAAAAATCCATCATAAATACTTTATTTGAAACATAATATACTGAAGAGGAAAAAAATAGTCACAAGAAATTGAGGTTCCAGAAATGTATGAAAACAATTACTACAATTTTTTCTGGCAAGTTTCTCCATAAATTAGAGTCAAGAATAAGCAAATAGTCTTTATTTATTTATATTTTAGTAATAAAGATAATTAGATTTGATATATTTACTCCAACACTATAATTTTTGGGGACACCAAAATCAATATTACCCGAAAAAGATTATATATTTTCCACTTGTAAATCAATTAATACACTAGGAATATCTATTTAAATTAACAAAAAAGTATGTAAACACTGCATTTAAGTGGCTTACAAGCTTATTACATGAGGTAAATCATACCTATTTTTTATTCTGATCCAAAGTTCCCCACTCCCACTATGCCAAAGCCCTCCATCCCCCCCAAACCCAACCCTCACCCACCTCCCTCCCTCCCCTCCCACCTTTTTTTCTGACAGTTTTTTTTTTACTTTTTTTTACATATCTTAGAATGTCATGAAATATACTTAAAACATAAGAAATTCACATTCAATATTATCCAACTTCAATTTTTTTTTAACTTTTTTTTACATCTCTTAGAATGACATAAAAAAATCACATTTAATATTTTCCAACTTCAAAATGGGAATTTACTATTAGAAAAATATCGTTTGTAGTAGCACTTTTTTTTAACTAATTTTTTTGGGACTTCAAAATTATTCAACTTTTTTTTTTATTTTTTTTTTAACATGAAATTTTTTTTCAACTTTTTTTTATAGTTTAGAGTCTTAGCTTAGAGTTTTAGTGAAAGTTATAGTTTAGTTTAGTTATAGTTTAGTTTAGAGTTGTAGTTTTAGTTAAGAGTTTTAGTTTGGAGTTTAGAGTTTCAGTTTAGAGTCTTAGCTTAGAGTTTTAGTTTAGAGTCATAGCTTGGAGTTTTAGTTAGAGTCATAATTTAGTTTTAGTTAAGAGTTTTAGTTTAGAGTTTTAGTTTAGAGTCTTAGCTTAGAGTTTTAGTTATAGTTATAGTTTAGTTTAGTTTTAGTTTAGAATTTAGTTATAGTTTAGATTCTAAGCTTAGAGTTTTAGTTAGAGTGGTAGTTTAGTTTTAGTTAGGAGCTTTAGTTTAGATCTCTAGTTTAGTTTTAGTTAAGAGTTTTAGGTTAGAGTTTATAGTTTTAGTTTAGAGTCTTAGCTTAGAGTTTTAGTTAGAGTCATAGTTTAGTTTAGTTTTAGTTAAGAGTTGTAGCTTAGAGTTTTAGCCTAGAGTCTTAGCTTAGAGTTTTTAGTTACACTTATAGTTTAGTTTAGTTTCAGTCATTAGTTTTAGTTTAGAGTTATAGTTTAGTTTAGTTCTAGTTAAGACTCTAAAGTAAAACTCTAAACAAAAACTCTCAACTAAAACTAATCTACAACTCTAAACTAAAACTCTTAACTGAAACTAAACTAAACTATAACTCTAACTAAAACTCTAAGCTATGACTCTAAGCTAATACTCTAAACGCTAAACTATAACTCTTAACTAAAACTAAACTATAAGTCTAAACTAAAAATATTGACTAAAACTAAACTAGATTGTAACTCTAACTGAAACTCTAAGCTAAGACTCTAAACTAAAATTCTAAACTAAAACTCTTAACTAAACTAAACTATAAACTCTAACTAAAAATCTAAGATAAGACTCTGAGCTAAAGCTCTAAACTCTAAACTAAAACTCTTAACCAAAACTAAACTATAAGTCTAAACTAAAACTATTGACTAAAACTAAACTAGATTATAACTGTAACTGAAACTCTAACTAAAACTCTAAACTAAAACTCTAAACTAAAACTCTTAAGTAAAACTAAACTAAACTCTAACTCTAAACTAAAACTCTTAAATGAAACTAAACTAAACTATTAGTGTAATTAAAAACTCTAAGCCAAGACTCTAGGGTAAAACTCTAAGCTAAAACTCTTAACTAAAACTCTTAACTAAACTATAACTCTAAACTAAAACTCTTAACTAAAACTAAACTAAAACTAAAACTCTAACTAAAACTCTAAGCTAAGACTCTAAACTAAAACTCTAAGCTAAAACCCTAAACTAAAACTCTTAACTAAAACTAAACTAAACTATATCTCTAACTAAAATTCTAAGCTAAAACTCCTAACTAAATCTCTAAACTAAAACTCTTATCTAAAACTAAACAACAATTCTAAACTAAAACTGTTAACTAAAACTAAACTAAACTATAACTCTAACTAAAACTCTAAGCTAAGACTCTAAGCTAATACTCTAAACTCTTATCTAAAACTCTTAACTAAAACTAAACTATAAGTCTAAACTAAAACTCTAAACTAAAACTCTTAACTAAAACTAAAGTAAACTGTAGCTCTAACTAAAACTCTAATCTAGAACTTTTAACTAAACTACAACTCTAACTAAAACTAAACTAAACTATAACTCTAACTAAAACTCTAAGCTAAAACCATATACTAAAACTCTATACTCTAAACTAAAAATGTTAACTAAAACTAAACTACAGCTCTAAACTAAAAGTCTTAACTGAAAGTAAACTAAACTATAAGTGTAACTAAAACTCTAAGCTAAGACTCTAAGCTAATACTCTAAACTCTTATCTAAAACTCTTAACTAAAACTAAACTACAACTCTAAACTAAAACTTTTAACTAAAACTAAACTACAAGTCTAAAACTCTTAACTAAAACTAAACTAAACTATAATTCTAACTAAAACTCTAAGCTAACACTCTAAATTAAAACTCTAGACTCTAAACTAAAACTAAACTAAACTATAACTCTAACTAAAACTCTAAACTCGAAACTAAAACTCTTATCTAAAACTAAAACAACAACTCTAAACTAAAATTCTTAACTAAAACTAAACTAAACTATAACTCTAACTAAAACTCTGTGCAAAGACTCTAAACTAAAACTCTGAATTAAAAACTAAACTAAACTATAACTCTAACTAAAACTTTAAGCTAAGACTCGAAACTAAAACTCCAATATCTAAACTAAAACTCTTAACTGAAACTAAACTAAATTATAACTCTAACTAAAACCCTAAATTAAAACTCTAAACTAAAACTAAAAACTGTAAACAAAAACACTTAACTAAAACTAAACTAGAGATCTAAACTAAAGCTCCTTACTAAAACTAAACTAAACTATAACTCTAACTAAAATTCTAAGCTAAGACTTTAAACTAAATCTCTTAACTGAAACTAAACTAAACTATAACTAAAACTCTAAGCTAAGACTCCAAACTAAAACCCTAAACTCTAAACTAAAAATCTTAACTAAAACTAAACTATAACTCTAGCTAAAACTCCGAGCTAAGACTCTAACTAAAGCTCCAAGCTAAGACTCAATGAAACTCTAAACTCTAAACTAAAACTCTTAACTAAACTACAACTCTAAACTAAACTATAACTAAACTAAACTGTAACTAAACTAAACTATAACTCTTACTAAAACTCTAAGCTAAGACGCTAAACTAAAACTCTAAACTCTAAACTAAAACTCTTAACTAAAACTAAACTACAACTCTAAACTAAACTAAAACTAAACTAAACTATAACTCTAACTAAAACTGTAAGCTAAGCCTCTAAAGTAAAACTCTAAACAAAAACTCTCAACTAAAACTAAACTACAACTCTTAACTAAAACTCTTAACTGAAACTAAACTTAACTATAACTCTAACTAAAACTCTAAACTATAAGTCTAAACTAAAACTATTGACCAAAACTAAACTAGATTGTAACTCTAACTGAAACTCTAAGCTAAGACTCTAAACTAAAATTCTAAACTAAAACTCTTAACTAAAACTAAACTACAACTCTTAACTAAACTAAACTATAAACTCTAACTAAAAATCTAAGATAAGACTCTAAGCTAAAGCTCTAAACTCTAAACTAAAACTCTTAAGTAAAACTAAACTAAACTCTAACTCTAAACTAAAACTCTTAACTGAAACTATACTAAACTATAAGTGTAACTAAAAACTCTAAGCCAAGACTCTAGGGTAAAACTCTAAGCTAAAACTCTTAACTAAAACTAAACCAAACTATAACTTTAAACTAAAACTCCAAACTCTAAACTAAAACTCTTAACTAAACTATAACTCTAAACTAAAACTCTTAACTAAAACTAAACTAAAACTAAAACTCTAACTAAAACTTTAAGCTAAGACTCTAAACTAAAACTCTAAGCTAAAACCCTAAACTAAAACTCTTAACTAAAACTAAACTAAACTATATCTCTAACTAAAACTCTAAGCTAAAACTTCTAACTAAAACTCTAAACTAAAACTCTTATCTAAAACTAAACAACAACTCTAAAATAAAACTCTTAACTGAAAGTAAACTAAACTATAAGTGTAACTAAAACTCTAAGCTAAGACTCTAAGCTAATACTCTAAACTCTAAACTAAAACTCTTAACTAAAACTAAACTATAACTCTAAACTAAAACTCTTAACTAAAACTAAAGTAAACTGTAGCTCTAACTAAAACTCTAATCTAGAACTTTTAACTAAACTACAACTCTAACTAAAACTAAACTAAACTATAACTCTAACTAAAACTCTAAGCTAAAACCATATACTAAAACTCTAAACTCTAAACTAATAATGTTAACTAAAACTAAACTACAGCTCTAAATAAAACTCTTAACTGAAAGTAAACTAAACTGTAACTCTAACTAAAACTCTAAGCTAAGACTCTAAGCTAATACTCTAAACTCTAAACTAAAACTCTTAACTAAAACTAAACTACAACTCTAAAATAAAACTCTTAACTAAAACTAAACTACAACTCTAAACTAAAACTCTTAACTAAATCTAAACTAAACTATAACTCTAACTAAAACTCTGTGCAAAGACTCTAAACTAAAACTCTGAATTAAAACTAAACTAAACTATAACTCTAACTAAAACTCTAAGCTAAGACTCGAAACTAAAACTCCAATATCTAAACTAAACTCTTAAATGAAACTAAACTAAATTATAACTCTAACTAAAACCCTAAATTAAAACTCTAAACTAAAACTAAACACTGTAAACAAAAACACTTAACTAAAACTAAACTAGAGATCTAAACTAAAGCTCCTAACAAAAAATAAACTAAACTATAACTCTAACTAAAATTCTAAGCTAAGAATCTAAACTAAATCTCTTAACTGAAACTAAACTAAACTATAACTCTAAGCTAAGACTCAAAACTAAAACTCTAAACTCTAAACTAAAAATCTTAACTAAAACTAAACTATAACTCTAGCTAAAACTCCAAGCTAAGACTCTAAACTAAAACTCCAAGCTAAGACTCACCGAAACTCTAAACTCTAAACTAAAACTCTTAACTAAACTACAACTCTAAACTAAACTCATAACTGAAACTAAACTAAACTCTAACTAAAACTCTAAGCTAAGACTCTAAACTAAAACTCTAAACTCTAAACTAAAACTCTTAACTAAAACTAAACTACAACTCTAAACTAAACTAAAACTAAACTAAACTATAACTCTAACTAAAACTCAAGCTAAGACTCTAAAGTAAAACTCTAAACAAAATTCTCAACTAAAACTAAACTACAACTCTAAACTAAAACTCTTAACTGAAACTAAACTTAACTAAAACTCTAACTAAAACTCTAAGCTATGACTCTAAGCTAATACTCTAAACGCTAAACTATAACTTTTAACTAAAACTAAACTATAAGTCTAAACTAAAACTATTGACTAAAACTAAACTAGATTGTAACTCTAACTGAAACTCTAAGCTAAGACTCTAAACTAAAATTCTAAACTAAAACTCTTAACTAAAACTAAACTACAACTCTTAACTAAACTAAACTATAAACTCTAACTAAAACTCTAAGCTATGACTCTAAGCTAATACTCTAAACTCTAAACTAAAACTCTTAACTAAAACTAAACTATAAGTCTAAACTAAAACTATTGACTAAAACTAAACTAGATTATAACTCTAACTGAAACTCTAACTAAAACTCTAAACTAAAACTCTAAACTAAAACTCTTAAGTAAAACTAAACTAAATTCTAACTCTAAACTAAAACTCTTAACTGAAACTAAACTAAACTATAAGTGTAACTAAAAACTCTAAGCCAAGACTCTAGGATAAAACTTTAAGCTAAAACTCTTAACTAAAACTAAACCAAACTATAACTCTAAACTAAAACTCTTAACTGAAACTAAAACTAAACTATAAGTCTAAACTAAAACTATTGACTAAAACTAAACTAGATTATAACTCTAACTGAAACTCTAACTAAAACTCTAAACTAAAACTCTAAACTAAAACTCTTAAGTAAAACTAAACTAAACTCTAACTCTAAACTAAAACTCTTAACTGAAACTAAACTAAACTATAAGTGTAACTAAAACTCTAAGCCAAGACTCTAGGGTAAAACTCTAAGCTAAAACTCTTAACTAAAACTAAACCAAACTATAACTCTAAACTAAAACTCTTAACTAAAACTAAACTAAACTATAAATCTAAACTAAAACTCTTGACTGAAACTAAACTAAACTATAAGTGTAACTAAAAACTCTAGGCTAAGACTCTAGGCTAAAACTCCAAGCTAAAACTCGTAACTAAAACTAAACTAAACTATAACTCTAAACTAAAACTCTTAACTGAAACTAAACTAAACTATAAGTGTAACTAAAAACTGTAAGCTAAGACTCTATGCTAAAACTAAACTAAAATATAATTAAACTAAACTATAACTCTAACTAAAACTCTAAGCTAAGACTCTAAACTAAAACTCTAAAATCTAACTAGAACTCTTAACTAAACTACAACTCTAAACTAAACTAAAACTAATAACTATAACTCTAACTAAATTTCTAAGCTAAGAATCGAAAGTAAAACTCTAAACTAAAACTCTTAACTAAAAATAAACTACAACTCTAAACTAAAACTCTTAACTGAAACTAAACTAAACTATTACTCTAACTAATACTCTAAGCTATGACTCTATGCTAATGCTCTAAACTCTAAACTAAAACTCTTAACTAAAACTAAACTATAAGTCTAAACTAAAACTATCGACTAAAACTAAATTAGATTATAACTCTAACTGAAACTCTAAGCTAAGACTCTAAACTAAAACTCTAAACTAAAACTCTTAACTAAAACTAAACTACAACTCTTAAGTAAACTAAACTATAAACTCTAACTAAAACTCTAAGCTAAGACTCTAAGCTAAAACTCTAAACTCTAAACTAAAACTCTTAACTAAAACTAAACTATAAGTCTAAACTAAAACTCTTGACTAAAACTAAACTAGATTATAACTCTAACTGAAACTCTAAGCTAAGACTCTAAACTAAAACTCTAAACTAAACTAAACTAAACTCTAACTCTAAACTAAAGCTCTTAACTGAAACTAAATTAAACTCTAAGTGTAACTAAAAACTCTAAGCCAAGACTCTAGGTAAAACTCTAAGCTAAAACTCTTAACTAAAACTAAACCAAACTATAACTCTGAACTAAAACTCTTAACTAAAACTAAACTAAACTATAAGTCTAAACTAAAACTCTTAACTGAAACTAAACTAAACTATAAGTGTAAATAAAAACTCTAAGCTAAGACTCTAAGCTAAAACTCTTAACTAAAACTAAACTAAACTATAACTCTAAACTAAAGCTCTTAACTGAAACTAAATTAAACTCTAAGTGTAACTAAAAACTCTAAGCCAAGACTCTATGCTAAAACTCTAAACTAAAACTAAACTAAAATATAACTAAACTAAACTATAACTCTAACTAAAACTCTAAGCTAAGACTCTAAACTAAAACTCTAAACTCTAAACTAGAACTCTTAACTAAAGCTAAACTACAACTCTAAACTAAACTAAAACTAAACTAAACTATAACTCTAACTAAATTTCTAAGCTAAGACTCTAAAGTAAAACTCTAAACTAAAACTCTTAACTAAAAATAAACTACAACTCTAAACTAAAACTCTTAACTGAAACTAAACTAAACTATTACTCTAACTAATACTCTAAGCTATGACTCTATGCTAATGCTCTAAACTCTAAACTAAAACTCTTAACTAAAACTAAACTATAAGTCTAAACTAAAACTATTGACTAAAACTAAATTAGATTATAACTCTAACTGAAACTCTAAGCTAAGACTCTAAACTAAAACTTTAAACTAAAACTCTTAACTAAAACTAAACTACAACTCTTAAGTAAACTAAACTATAAACTCTAACTAAAACTCTAAGATAAGACTCTAAGCTAAAGCTCTAAACTCTAAACTAAAACTCTTAACTAAAACTAAACTATAAGTCTAAACTAAAACTATTGACTAAAACTAAACTAGATTATAACTCTAACTGAAACTCTAACTAAAACTCTAAACTAAAACTCTTAAGTAAAACTAAGCTAAACTCTAACTCTAAACTAAAGCTCTTAACTGAAACTAAATTAAACTATAAGTGTAACTAAAAACTCTAAGCCAAGACTCTAGGGTAAAACTCTAAGCTACAACTCTTAACTAAAACTAAACCAAACTATAACTCTTAACTGAAACTAAACTAAACTATAAGTGTAACTGAAAACTCTAAGCTAAGACTCTAGGCTAAAACTCCAAGCTAAAACTCTTCACTAAAACAATACTAAACTATAACTCGAAACTAAAACTCTTAACTGAAACTAAACTAAACTATAAGTGTAACTAAAACCTCTAAGCTAAGAGTCGAGGCTACAACTCTAAGCTAAAACTCTTAAGTACAACTAAACTAAACTATAACTCTAAACTAAAACTAATGACTGAAACTAAACTAAACTATAAGTGTAACTAAAAACTCCAAGCTAAGACTCTAGGCTAAAACTCTAAGCTAAAACTCTTAACTAAAACTAAAATAAACTATAACTCTAACTAAAACTCTAAACTAAAACTCTAAACTAAAACTATAAACTCTAACCTAAAACTCTTAACTAAAACTAAACTAGAGATCTAAACTAAAGCTCCTAACTAAAACTAAACTAAACTATAACTCTAACTAAAACTCTAAGCTAAGACTCTAAACTATAACTAAATTCTGAACTAAAACTAAACTAAACTATAACTATAACTAAAACTCTAAGCTAAGACTCTAAACTAAAACTCTAAACTCTAAACTAAAACTCTTAACTAAAACTACATCTCTAAACTAAACTATTACTAAACTAAACTATAACTCTAACTAAAACTCTAAGCTAAGACTTTAAACTACAAAAAAAAGTTGAAAAAAATTTCAAGTTAAAAAAAAAAATTAAAAAAAAAGTTGAATAATTTTGGTCAGAAAAAAATTAATTAAAAAAAAGTGCTACTACAAACAATATTTTTCTAATAGTAAAAGTCACGACAAACATTTCTATATCATTTTCATTTTGAATTTAGAAAATATTAAATGTGATTTTTATATGTTTTAAGTATGTTTCATGTCATTCTGAGATGTAAAAAAAAATTGGTCACTACAAACATCATTTTTCTAATAGTAAAAGTCGCGACACACTTATCTATATCATTCTCATTTTGAAGTTGGAAAATATTGAATGTGAATTTCTTATGTTTTAAGTGTATTTCATGACATTGTAAGAGATGTAAAAAAAGTTAAAAAAAACTGTCAGAAAAAAAGGTGGGGGTGGGGGTTGGGGGGGGGGTTGGAGGGAGGGTGGGGTTGGAGGGCTTTGGCATAGTCGGGGTGGGGAACTTTGGATCAGAATAAAAAATAGGTATGATTTACCTCATGTACTAAGCTTGCGAGCCATTTAAATGCGCTGTTTCGAACTTTTTTGTTTTGATATTGCTCTTTACCGACCTCTGAAGATCCATGTTCAAAAATATTTAACAATTCGTTAACTATATTGGGGACTGTATAAACCACCCGATAAATTATATTAGAACTAATTTGTTTACCCACTAAGAATGTAAATGAATAACTTACTTCTTGCGTGTAGCTTTCATCAATATTCCTTTTGTTAGAATGCATGCTTGATTTTCTTATGTTTTGAATGTGAATTTCTTATGTTTTAAGTATATTTCATGACATTCTAAGAGATGTAAAAGAAAAGTAAAAAAAAAAACTGTCAGAAAAAAAGGGTTGGAGGGGAGGGGGGGGGGGTTGGAGGGAGGGATGGGGGTTGGATGGGGGGAGGGCTTTGGGATAGTGGGGTTGGGAAACTTTGGATCAGAATAAAAAATAGGTATGATTTACCTCATGTACTAAGCTTGCAAGCCATTTAAATGCAGTGTTTACATAATTTTTTGTTTTGATATTGCTCTTTACCGATCTCTGGAGATCCAGGTTCAAAAATATTTAACAATTCGTTAACTATATTAGGGACTGTATAAACCACCCGATAAATTATATTAGAATTAATTTCTTTACCCACTAAGAATATAAATGAATAACTTACTTCTTGCGTGTAGCTTTCATCAATATTCCTTTTGTTAGAATGCATGCTTGTATTTCAAATGCCAATTTTGAACTGAGAACATAACTCATCGTCAGAGTTTTTATACCCATATTCACGGTTAAACATAAAACAACCACGCCTAAAAATATTGGTTAACACACAGAATTTTGTAACTTCATACCAGGAAATGAATCACCATACCATGAAAACAGTCATGACTTTTAATAGAAACATGATATTTAACTCCAAAACCATGGTTTCGTGAACAGCACGAATTTTCATGGTATGGTGATTCTGATTACAACTTAAAAAAAACAACCAAAGATATGAATTTTCAAGGCATGGTGATTTCTATCTGCCCGATATCTTAGATTAACACAGAAAGGGAGTGTTGTGTGCTTGTATGGCGGGGGGACTGTTTGCTTGTAACTCTTATAGCTACACTACTTCTTGGGGGCATTTTCCGCTGGAGGGGGAGGGGGGTAAGATCCTAGAACATTTCAAGGAACAGACTACAATTAATGTGGCTAATGGTATTTAATTTGACTTGTTTCACAATTCTAAAAGCCATTAATATTGTATATTTTATTTATGTTGTTAGTGAGCATCCCCTTCTGACCATTTTAGAAGTCATATTGCTTCAAGTCTGTGATTTAAAATACGGGAGCCGTTTTTTAGCCCATCAGAAAATATCCTCCACAGAAAATACACCCCTAGAAAATACCCACCCCCTTGACTAGTTGGTCTCCATTCACTTTTGACTTACAAAAAAAGGAATCGAACTCTCAATTTCTCACGTAATGAGCACCCTCCAAAGTTTCTGTGACCAAGAGGTGGAAATAGGGATGAGGAAGAGACAGTCTCCCTCCTATACGGAATAAATTCTGCTCATTTTGAGGTTTAACGTTACTCTTTACTTCCATAGTTATAGCAAAGACCAGAAACTTTCCCAGAAATCAAGTGGGATAAAATATCAATATTAAATTTTATTACGTTTTTAAAGATTTTTGTACCCCCCCCCCCACGCAAGAAAATACCCCTCCCCAACAAAAGTCGTGGTTAAACCCCTGGGGATTATACATTAATTTTTACCTCCTTCCTTCCCTCGTCTCTCCCTTACATCTAATTCTTTATCATAGGCAGTGCAACAGCGCTGCCTAAGTAAAGAGCGATGTGGGCACAATGTGTTTTTTTTTTTGTTTTTTTTTTTTTTTTTTTTTTTTTTTTTGACCAGGGCACTTCGTATCGAAGAAACTTCGAAAAGGGCTCACTCGATTGGAAATTGAAAGGGCTAGTGCCCTTTTCAATAGTCGAAAATGATTGGAGGGTAACCAACCCCTCTCCATGCCCACCATTTCCCCAAAAACATCCGATCAAAATTTTGAGATAACCATTTTCTTCAGCGTAGTCAAAAAGTCTGGAAATTATGTCTTTGAGGATGACACCCCCCCCCTCCAAAGCCCCAAGGGCAATGGTTATAAGTTATACCCTGGGGGCATATGAGGTTTTTATTGAAAGGGTGGTCATATAAACTTTGGAGGGGCTCATTGGATTGGTAATAAGAAGTTATAGTGTCCTTTTTTAAGATTCAGAGTGATTAGAAAGCGGAAACTCCCCCCCCCACCTCGTATTTTCCCGAAATACAGCTGATAGAAGTTTTGATATGACCATTTGTTCTTATAAAAACTTGGAAAAAGCCTCATCCGATTGGAAATTGAAAGGGCTAGTGCCCTGTTTAATAGTCAAAAGTGATTGGAGCGCAACAAGTCCCCCCCAGCCCATCAATTTCCAAAATATATCTAATGAAAACTTTGAGATAGCCAATTTGTTCAGCCTAGTTGAAAGGTCTAGAAATTATGTCTTTGAGGATGACACCCCCCCACAGCCCTCAGTGTAAGGGCTGTATGCTATGCCCCGGGGGCATATAAAAGGGTGGTCGTATAAAATCCAGAGAAGGCTCATTGGCTTCGAAATAAGATGTTTTAGTGCCCTTTTTAAGAATCAAAATAATTTAGGCTCTTATGAAACGGGTGGTCGTGTCAACTTTGTATCGGATGGACCTCATTTGATCGGAAGTCAGAATTTTTTGTTCCCTTATTAAGAGTCAAAAGTGAATGGAGGGCAAGCAGCCCCCTCCCCCAAGCCTGTCATTCATAAAAACACACCCAATCGAAATTTTAAGAAAGCTGTTTAGTTCAGCATTGTTGAAAGGTCCAGTAATTATGTCTTTGGAGATTTCAACCTCCCCACATTCCTCTGGACAAAGGTTGTAAGTTAGGCAATTTGTTCATTGTTTACACCTAGTATATGTTATTGAGAAAGGTATGCATGTTTGAACTTTTCTTTCCAAGAAGACGAAGGGCATTCAGGTGAGTCTTAAAGAGAATTTTGAGGGGAGTGTTGAACTAAATCAAAACACGGTATGTGTATACAGATTGTCAAAAGGTTGTAATGTCAGAACAATTGTCCAACCTAACCTCCAAGGGTCAGAATACAACCCAGCTAAAGTTACTTTACTACAGTAACACAGGAATAACTGAGTATATTAATTTGGACAGTTCAGGAAATGATAGGGAGGTGATCAAAATGGCAATATATGCATGCTACCAATACTACTACAACTACCACCGCTACTACCTCGAAAGTTCCTCTTCAAGTTTTCTAGTTTTGCCGCAACAACAATGAAACTTTTTGATAATAGATCGATCATTCTTTCAATATTTTCATTCTGAGTATGTAGTGGAGTATGTGGTCCATATAGTAATTTAAAACGCACATCTTCAGAATTTTGGCTTGATTACCTCATGATGGGAATAATTAATTGTTTCGCCAAACAGAGAATCCTGCAGAAAAAAAGCTGCGTTTTCTTCATTGCTAATTTTTTTTTTTTTTTAGCCAGAATCCATACTTAAGCCGTGGGTTTTCTTAAATACATGGTTTTTGCCAAATTCAATGCTTAAACAAACTTACCTCATGTAATTACCTCATGCTAGAAATAATTAGGTGTTTCGCCAAACAGAGAATCCTGCAGAAAAATGCTGCGTTTTCTTCATTGCTACTTTTTTTTTTTTTTTAGCCAGAATCCATATTTAAGCCGTGGGTTTTATTAAACACATGGCTTTTGCGAAATTCAATACTTAAACGAATTTTTTTCAACCTCTTGACCCATCTAGATCGTTTATTCAGGAAAAAAAAAAAATCTCAACTTGCCAGTTTTCAACAATGAAAAAAAATATGGCGGCGTTTTCAAGTAAAACTTAGAATAAATAAGTCATCTGGGGCTATCACATTATACTTTTGGATGTTTCATACTAGCTGAAAATAGCATATAAATAGTTTCAATTAATTTTGAGACGTTTCAAATTACTCTGACATCTTCTCATGTTTTACCTAATAAAGAAATGTTTAATCATCAGCTGTTCTCCTATTTGATCGGCTTATCAAAAAAGAGCCATTTGGAAACATTTCAAATGCCTAAGATTTAAAGCAATAAATTGAAAAATTCACTCTTGATTTAGGGGTTTTGAGCTGTATTTGAAAATTAATAATCAAGAAAAATTATTCAAAATAGAGCAAAATTAGCTGCAGTTATCAAATTATTATTAATGGGAAATATAGAAAATAATTTGTATTAACCATTTGTACAACATATTTGGACAAAAAAGAGATAAATTGAGTTAATGTTTTAAGGAATTATAATCAACTGAGAATATAACAGTAATATGATTTTTGAACTGTTGAATTGATTGATATGAAGATCGAAACCGTGATCTTTATCAATCAGCACACATTAGGGTGTTATTCTCATGAAATTATTTATTGTGTTGCCAGATGAAGCGTAATTAGGAAGCGAAAGTGTCCAAGCATAATAGTCTAGTCGACTAGTCCACGAAACATGATGGTTCGTGCAAATTTAGAAAAAAGTATGAAACTTGGTCCACATATGCAGTTTGATGTGCTCTTTTGAATGAGACTGGGACACAATCGATCTGACTACCATCAGGGGGGAAACAGGGGGTAAAAGTCATCCAAAGGGGAAAATGTGAAAAAAAAATCATTTTGCCTATTTCAGCTTGATATTTGGCGAGAAACTGAAGGGAAGTCATGGAACAAGGGCTTGGATTGTTCCAACACCCTGGGGGTGGGGGCGGGGTGAACTTTAACCAGCAGGGGAATATGGGAAATGTTCGTTTTTGCCGTTTTTAACTCGACATTCGGTTTTTATTCTCGGGTATTAGAAAAAGAAGAAGAAGAAAGTAATGGAAAGTTCTTGGAGTGCCATGGTAACTTACGGGAGGGGGGGGGGGGGTTAAAGGGGTGAAAATGGAAACGAAGGGCTTTGGCAACCGACGTCGGACAAGCCAAAAAGCACGATTGCACTGTTACCTATTTTTAGGATCAAGCGCATTCAGTAGCGATGATACTTCACACTATGAATTTGGCCTAAGACATTTGTCGCGTATCTAAACCCAGGTCAGACCACAGTTTTGACAGCTCATCTGCCACTTCTATTTGCTGGCCAAACTGATACAGTGGAACTTTCCAGAAATACATCCGGAAGATTCGTTCATCTTCGTTCTCGGTGGCCTGCACATAGAAATGAATATCCTGAAAGTGCTAGGAGACTGGATGAAAGGATCTGAATGGGACGAGTTTCACGTCCAAGCTGATGTCACAACGACAGGAAGGGCAGATGCCACTTAAAGGGTCGCATGTCACTAGGTCCCGTTACGCTCACCAAGTAGCTGCTTCAGTCCTTCATAACCTTAGGCGCCAAGCATATGATGAGTATGCTGCTGAGAATGAAGAGAGCGACAATGAGGTGCTACATTTTGATGAATGGTGTGAACCAAGAAAATAATTCAGCGCTCAGTTTAGTTACTGGTCAAATGTACTTGATATTGAACTGATTTTGTTGATGTTCGTACGATCCATCCGCCAGTCAAATTTTATGCCTTATGTCGATGCTCTGCGAAATATTCTGACGTGGATGCTCACTCTGGAACACACGAACAACGTCAGATGGCTGTCGTTGCACGTTCAAGACATGATTGCCCTCAGTACCCAGAACCCAGCTGTATTTTGTGAGTTTATGAAAGGAAACTTCACAGTTTGAAAGACAAAACATACTTTTTCTTCCATTGCAATTGATCGAGCGTATGAACAGATGAACGAGAAAATGAAAGGAACAGTCGGTTTGATTGGACTCACCGAAAACCCAGATGCCATGCTTCGATGGATCACATTCAAAGGGCCGTTGAGGAGTATGAAGAAAGTTTCACAAACCCTTCTTCTGAAGAAAACTTGAAGCATCATGAGGACACACCAAAATTACAGATGCGATTCATGTGCTATGTTCAGGACTTTCTTCAAGTCATTGAAGGAAGGGGTACTCCATTTGCTGAATCAGAAAACGACCTTCTTACCATTGAAACAACTTGCACCCGGCTCCTGCAAATTTTCCAAAGATTACACAGACACAGTTTTTCTACCGTACATTCATAGCCAACTAGAGACTGTCAGTCACATCGACGTTATATGGGACAGGTACATCAAAAGCAGCTTGAAGAAAGGAGAAAGAGAAAGGAGAGGTTTCGGACAGCGAGTCAGCCTAAGAGAATCGACTCCTATCCCTCGGAACTGGGCTGCTTTCCTCTGTACCGAAGAAAACAAAGAGCAACTGTTCTTCCTGTTAGCAGACCGCTTGGCAATTTGTTTGGAAAAGAAGTTTACAGCAGAAAGGATTCAAATTTTGTGCCTTCGGTTTCAGCTGCTCGAGATGATTTGGTCCCTTGCGATCATGAAGAGCCAGATACATGAGTTATCCTCCACGTTCGTCACTGCTATCTGTCTGGTCACCAACAAGTTATGATACGAACAGTAGATATAGATGTGCTCGTGCTAGCTGTGGCCGCTTGCTCATACGTCCCACTTATTGAGCTCTGGGTGGACTTTGGTGTGAAGCAGCAGCGCAGAATCATCCCGGCTCACGAAATTCCTCATACGCTTGGCCCCCAAAAGTCAAAAGTTTTGCCTGGTTTCCACGCGTTTACAGGCTGCGATACAGTATCTTCCTTTTCTGGCATTGGGAAGAAGAAAGCCTTTGATGGCTGGAATAGTTATTCCGATGCAACTGACGCGTTTTTGGATTTGTCGTCTGCGTCGACTGCTACGAGACCGCGAACGCAAGAGCTACTGGAGAGATTTGGAGTTTTATGCTATGAGCGGACAAGCGAAGTCCAAGGTGTTGACGATGCGAGAAAAGTGCTTTTTGCCAAGGGACGTCAGATTGACCGTATCCCACCAACATCCGACGCCCTTCTTCAGTACACCAGACTTGCAAACTTTCAGGTTGGCCGTATTTGTGGAAGAGAAGCCGACCCCATTCAGAATACACCTTCCCCCTCTGAATTTGGATGGAAGCTTGTAAATAATGAGTGGCATCCTGTCCGGACGACGCTACCCATGGCTTCCAAGGCGTGTGAAGAACTGGTCAAAGGTGGCTGCAAGAAAGCCTACAAGTCACCATGCAACTGCATGAAGGCTTGATTACCGTGCACTGATCTGTGTGCCTCTAATGGAGCCTGCTACATTTCTGAGGCTAGCAACGAATAGGCTGCTGAACCAGGGCACCAACTGCGTACAACTTTTCTTTTTTTTTCTTACTTTGACCTCTTTTTATTTCTTCCTTCAGTGATTAAGGTTATATCTTTAAACGAAAATTATAGTAGTGCATTTGATTCTTAAAGGAGGACAAACGAGGGGGGGTGGGAGGCAGTCGTAGTTTTGTGCGTCACAGCTGTCATCCCCGGTTTCCCTTGTCTAGTGTTTGCCACCTACTCCCAGTAGAGTCATCATAACCGCCGCAGCCAAAATTGAAAAGAAACTCAGTTTGGCATTTTCCTTTAATGCCTCCCCTCAGTTTCCCCTCTTTCCCCTATCCAGGATTTAGGATGTAATACTATACCACTCGATCTTGAGAATGCCTCCTGAAATGGCGAGAACAAACTTAGAGACAGCAGATAAGAAATTTCCCTTCCTCAGCATTTCCCCCGGGGGAAATATTTACCCCTGTTCCTCCCCTCCAAGGACATCCTCTGCACTTTCGCCATGACATTAAATCAGCGACCATATAAGATTGAATAAACAAACCGAATACCAATTTGAAAGGGAAAAAACAAATATTTCCCGTCTCCCCCCTGTTAGGTGAATTTACACCCTCTACTGCATGCTGCAGATTCTCTTTACTATTTGCCTTCAAAACTATTTAATTGGCGTAAAAAAGAGCTGACATTTTTTATCAAATAATTGCAATCCACTTACTTTCCTTTTCCTTTAATAGCTTTCAATGTCATTAATATACAACGAAATTAACTTCGGTGACAAAGTACAACCTTGTTTTATCCTTAGCCTGCTAAATATTTCCTTCGATGTTTCCTTACCAACCTGCACTACAAACTGTACCGTCAAATACATTTGTAAGAAAATTCACACAAACTGACACGGTAATCCTAAATTAAACAAACAATGCATAAGAATTTCCCTATTTACACTATCGAAAGCACCTTTTAAGTCTAAAAAGGCCACAAACAACTTATCCTCTTTTTTCCTGCTATTGCCACCTCTTTTTTTGCTTCTTTTAATGAAAAAATCCCGATAGATAAAAATTTCATCAGAAGAAGACGACAGCAAGAATAGAAGTACTTTCTAAAAAGCTGTTTCAGTAGCGATTTGGCGTGTAAGCTTTACTCTTCTTGCTGTCATCCTCTTTGTAATTCAGAGTCTGTCTTTGATAACCGTTGTCCTTTAATGACATTTTAGTTCTGAATAAGAAAAAATTATGTCCATAGCAGAGGTATTAGTATATAATCCGGGTATAACAAGTATTCCGTCAGCCGCTCTTAAAGAAGACACCCAGTGGCGTCAACTTAAGAGGAATCTAGATTCATCACCCCCCTATGTTTAAAAAAATACCTTTGGCGGGGTACTTTCCTTTTAAAAGTGTCTTTTTCTGGGTATTTTTAATGAAAAAGTTGGATAATACAACAAATTTGCCACCCCCTAGACATTGAAAAATGTTTTCCCTCCATAAATTTTTTGAATTAGCGCCATTGAAGAGACTGTCTGTCCCTTCTCATAAGTATAATATCCTGAAAGGCAAAATATCCCATGTCTGATCTCTGAGCGCACAAGTAAAAAAAAATCCTAAAGTACAAAAAAGACCCCTTACACTTCCTCTGCAAAAGTCAGCTAAAAATTGAAGACAGAATTATCAAGCCAACAATTCACATCAATTAGAGTGGCATGAAAGAAAAAAATTAGGCATAAGTGCAAGATAATGATTTCTATACTGGCCAATATTCCCTCCTTGGGGATGTTAAAAATTCCTATCGGTTTTCTAGGAAACAAGTTTTCCTAGAAGCGGGCCAATAAAATAAAAATGTCCTCGATGAAGGATATTAGCATGAACTAACTACGTAACTAATACTGATGAAACAAATCAATACGTACATTATCCCTCGCCGAGATGCTATGATAAAAAAATGGAATTTTTTTACAATCCTCTTCTACTCATCTCATGCAACCACCGTAAAGAGCTAAATCAATTGATTGATTAAAATTCAGTCTATCATGAAAATACATCTTACTAAAAATATTAAAACTTCATTACAGGCAGTTACTGAGTGTAGGAAGAAGGTCTTCATGCCCACGAATTTCAGGCCTTTTTATGATAGTATGTGTTATATTTCCTCACTATTGACTTAAAAAAAAATGGATGACGAGATGTGTGTTTTGAAATTTTTTTTAATATCAGAATTAAAAACATAAACGACGAAATTAGTTACCATGTTTCAAAGCTAAAACAAAGTATCAAATTTATTAGCACTGTGCTCGAATTCAAAGTGGTTTCCAGAAATTGATTTCCAGATGTTGATTTCCAGAAGAAGTTTCCAGAAAATGGTTTCCAGAAGTTGAGATCAATAGGTGAGCTCTGAATTGATTTGGTCAACTATATGCAAAACTTCAAACCTAAATTAAAAGAAACATATTAGGTGTAGGAAGTGAGACACGTCATAGTTCTTTTTGTATCTAATTTTCATCGCTCTTCAATACATTGCAGATACCTCTGATGTCACTATTATCTATTTTTATCTCTAAAAGAAAGGAAGCAGGCCCGTTCTTGATCAGAGGCTTTATAATTTAATACAGACAATGAATAGACGAACATTTTTCGTCTAACAATGTCCTAATTAGATATGATTAAAATTAGGAAAATAAAATAATTTAGACGTTGAGATCCTTCCTTTCTATAGATTTCGCTTAAATAATGCTAATAGTTATATAAGTTCCACTTCCCTAATTCATCCAGGTCTCGTGAAAATCGGCTCTTAAATATGATATTTAAGAATTAAAAGTGTGGAGGCTAAATAAATCAAAGGCTGCGTTCCTTGATACTATCCCCATCCTCCAATCCTATCTTTGAATTCTATTTTACGTCCCTATATCTAAAGGAGAAAAACTTGATTGTGTGATGGGATGGATATAACAGAAGTTTGCGATCACACATCCGTGACTGCGAACTTCCTTGCAGGGTGAGCACAAGGATAGACATGCTCGTGGAAATTACAGGCTATTTAACAACAGAGTACTGCACTGGATTCTGTGTAATGACCTATTTATAAAGCCTTTGCTTGTTTTGGTAGGCTTTTTCGGGTGGATGACCTCCTTTTGTTACGTTTCTTCCATCATGGGTTGCCAATGTGTATTGATGCTCGCAGGCGTGACAATGTAATGAATCGGAATTTATGCGCAGAACATCGACCGCTCATAATCTGCTGAAAACCACGTGGTGAACAAAGCGTTCCCAGGACTGTAAAAAGCCTTGAAGCAACTGAAGCTATTAGGGGATTAGTCGATCCCGCTAGTCCCATTTAAAGATATAAACAGGGTCTCCATTACTGCAAAAAAAATGAGTTGAACATTTTGAGGGAAATTTAAACGTGAGGGAAACGATATTTTAAGAATATGAGAGCAATTTTGATAATGTAGGAGCAAAGGAATATTTATTTACTAAAAACAAGCCAGAGATGGTAATAGATGGAAGGATGAAACATAGGTCAAAGTTTCTAGTAGTATGGTAAATGAGCTTTTGAAACATGGTTGATGCAAAGTTAGAGATGAGACATAAAAAAACTATGAATATGATGTTTGATAAAAGCGAAGTAACTAGTGAATTTATTGAAATGGATGTTTTAATCATAGAGGTTTTAGATTGACTTTGGTGGGAAGCAAATTGATTATAATAATAGGAGAAACTGCATTTAAAACATTGACAGATGGCCAGTGTAGTGAAAAAAGTCGGAAATTAAAGTCAGTTCTTCGGTACCCTGGGTGGTTTCTCCCCTCTGAAGTCGGGGTAGTAGCTTACTAATTTTAAAACCCAAGTAATTCAAACGTATCTGAAATCAGGGATGTGGATGGCACATTTGGTGCTTAGGAAAAACAGAAAAGTAGATAAGGTGACATGATTGTGCATCCATATTGAACAGGCACCGTTATGACCATTGCTCGTTGTAACTCTTATGCTAGGAGAAAATAGATCAATTATTTAAATCGAAGAAAAATGTGTACAAATCAAATTTTTTTGTGAAGCTTTCGTGATTATACTGTTCCTTTAATAAGTACGTCGAAATGAATATAGAAATGCATAGATGTATATAGAAGTTCATAGATTTAAATATAAATGCATGAGATGTAGCTCAGTGTAGAGTCAGGAGTTAAACAGGATCGTGTCTTGTCCTTGTTATGTTTTGGTCGATTTGCTACTAGTGAGTAAAGAAAGTACCAAGTGAATAAGGGGAATGTGAGGTTAGTAGTTGGTGTAGTCTCGAAGAGTGAGTTAAGCCAGATCATGTCTTGGCCTTGTTGTTACTTTATTATTTTTATCGATTTTGTACTAACGAATAATGTAAAGGCTGATAGAGATCATGATGTTGAACATGAAAGTATAATTCTTCTAAAATTAGATTTTGGAGATAATTTGAGGTTGCTAAGTAAAAGTGTTAGGGGGGATATATTACTTAGGAGTTTTAAGAGTCGAAGGTAGGTTTTATATTAATGTTAAGAAGACCAAGTCACTTCAACTTTATATAATGGGGATAAGGCAGTGGTTTAGGTTCTGAGAGAATTGAGCAAGTGCACTTACCTAGCTAGTATTATTAGTAAGATGTACTGTAGCAAAGATTTAACAAGTTGAATTGCCGAGGCACAGTGTTTTTTTTGTTTTATTATTTTGAGAAGTTGAGAAGAATTTGATGGATGAGATGGTAAGTTTTAGACCAGAGAGAGTGGAAAGCGATTAAGAGATAACACTCGAGGTCATTCCAGCGAACATAAGAAACCTTTAGTACTCTCGAAACTTGCGCTTACTCCCGCAAAAACCCAAAGTAACAAGTGTAACCTACAGTCAATGACCTACTATTACAACACAGAGGCAGCGATCATTATTTTAACATCAGCTTTTTGTTCAGGTTTTTTAATTAATTTAATCCTTTGGTGGTTTGCATGACAGATTTAATTCATTGCTTTAGGTAGAATCGTAAATTGAATCTATCTTTAGACCCTTGGTATACAACGCTGTTCATAGGTTTGACGGCGCCGGGGGAAAATATAATTACAGCGTCCCCTCCCGACTCAAATATAAGTAAAAAAAAGCTTTATCAAAATGAGTTTTTGGGGGGAGACCCTCCTTCTGTGGCGCCCTTCACCCCAAGCCATGGCACCCACGACGGCTGCCCCAGTTGCCCCCTTCCCCTTTTTACGGCTCTGCTGGTACATCTTTTAGTTACCAAATATGTGAAATTTGCTTCTTTTTTCTTAAGACTTCCGTAACCAACTGCACAAATTCAGTTGGTTAGCTATTAGAAATGGTCATCGCTTCGTCAAGCTGCACAAAATGGCCAGAACGAACAAAAATATTGTCTGCCACTGCATGAATAAAAGTTTCAATAGCCTTTTTTAAATTTGGAAGCTTTATTGATGGAACTATGATACTTAATAAATCGTTCGACGAACTGCTGGTAAGTTCGGCAAGTATAAGATTTATCACAAGAGCAACGAAAGTTGTACGCTCCATTATATACACTCAGATTTTGGAAAGCTGTCCATTGGTCTAACTGATTTGAAACAAGATTCAGTATTATGGTTATACATCAGTTTATGATAAAAAGAGATGTGATCTTTTACCACAACGGCCATTTTACTAAATTTTTGAATTTAAGATTTATGGCTGTTTGTTTCTTTCTATACTTGCTTCGTCTCTTCTTTGTCCTTTTATCTGTGAACTTAATTGTCTAGTCGAAGTAAAATGCCCCTCACTTGCAATATTTTAGAATCAACGTTTTTATCTCCCTATTTTATTTATCTCTTCTTTAATTTATACCCCTTTTAATATATCTCCCTTTGATTCTGAAAAATAAATTAACTCCCACACCAAGTCCACTAAATTCTTATGAATTGATATCACTGAACGGCAGCAAAACAAGTCATTACTATTTCAATTATGTATTCCCTTTTCTGAATTTCAAATCATGGTGTCTCAGGTGCAGTGACACAATTGTTTTTTTTTCTATTTATGCTATTGTCGGATAAAGTACGTTTTTGCAACATCTACACTTGTGAGTTATTACAAACATTTACGAAAAGAAGAGGTTTATATGTGAGGCAATAAACTCGGCAAATTTCAAACAATCTTCACGACGTTAATTTTTTGCTTCCCACTTTATTCCTCAGCATAAAAGAGGCTGCACTCGAGGCTGCAATTCGAATTATAATTCGAATTGATTTGTAAAATTGAAAAGAGTTTGTGATCATTTGCTGTGAACTAGAGGCACAGTACAGTAAACTCATCTAGATTTTGACGACTATGCTAGAATTACTACTAACAACTAACCTCAGCACAAAGCTGCCTTGGGCAAACACAGCTACACAGGCTCTTCCCCCATCCCAATCTATTCAAAGTCTTCCTTTGAAAACCCTCTTAGGTAGTTCCCATTTTGCTTAAATCTTTCTTTAAGACATCTTCTCACATCAACCAAGGAAGATCTGCTTTTTATTTAGTCCTTGACGTTTGGCCGACAAGGACAATCTTTTGTCAATTTGACGAATATAGATACAGAAAAAATAAGAAAAAAGACAAGAGGAAAACAAGAAAAGTGAAAGAAGCAAAACCCATGACATAATTAATACAGGATAGTTTTCTTTGAACATTTTAGCAAACATTTTTAATGAATGTGTTACGTTTTAGTTTCTTGCATATTGGTTTGTACCGTAAAGCTTTTTACCGCAATTAATTGTAGTTGCTTTTCACCGTAATTAATCTAAGAAAAAATCGCACAAACTTTTTAGTAGTACTGTCCTTGGAAATTGGTGGGTGGCTCGAGTTGAAATTATTAGTTGGAAATCTTGACTCAAATCTTGACAGTTGATAACAAGGTCTAATATCCGACAAGTCCAATGAGACATCAGATGACATTCAGTTAGGACCACCCAACCTCCTTCTGCCTTGCAAAGTGAAATTGCATTACTTGCTGCCTTCTCCTAGAATTTTAATATCCATAGTTATTAATCTTAAACACTAATCATAAACGTAAAATATTAGTTATAAACAAAATTTGCCTGATTGTTTTTTGTACACTTTTTGATACCCCCCCCCCATCCCATCCAAACTACATATGTATGTATAATTACTAGCAGCTCCCTGTAGCCCCGAACCCTAAGAGGCCAACAGAGCTCCGAAGGCTCACAAATAAATGATTTTACTACTACTAACAACTCACTGCAGCACCGAGCCTCCGGAGGCCAACAGAACTCCTTACGCTCCTCCTCCATCCCAATGTATTCATAGATTTTCTATTTACACACTCCCAAGAAGTTGTAATTTTCTTCAAGTCGCTCCTTATGATCTTTCCTGACATTATCTAAAAAATGATCTGAAACTAAATAATAAAAAAAAGTTTTTTCAACTGAAAGTAACGACCAACATTAAAACTTAAAACGAATAGATATTATCAAGCATATACAGGGGGTTACCCCCTCCTCAACACCTCACTCTTTACGATAAAGTTTGAATTTTATCCCAATTCTTTAATAATGACTCCTGAAACACAAGGACCATTTAATTAGGACAATAAGAAGATTTTCTAAAAATCCTATAAAACTTTAGCTTAAAGAGCGAGGTGTTGAGTAGGGGGCAACCTGTTTTATATGCGTAATAATTTCTGTTAGTTTTAAGTTTTAATGTTGCTCCTTACTTTCAGTTGAAAAAATCGTCTTTTTATTTAATTAGTATCAATATTAGTAATGAATCTTCTGTTTAAACCAAGTAGATCAAATTAGTCTCTGGACGGTTCATAATAAGAAATATTTTAAGATAATTAAAGTAGAAGTATGATAAAAAAGACCAAAAATAATGTAGCAAAGTCGCACTAAACCCTGAGATTAGGGGGCAATAGTTTTGAATCACAGAGAAAAACAGAGAGTTTACTTGTAAGCAATGTTGAGGCTCAAAGTCATTTTGTTCCTATTACTGGCTTGTAAAATTTGTAACAAACGAACCGATCAGGTCTTAAAAATCCTTTTATTTGCTCAAAATTCGACAAAGCAAAGAGAGGTAGGCTAGTTTATTCGGTACAATATTCCTTAAGCCAATTAAGATTGAGAAATTTCTTCAAGGTCAAGGCTATAAGAAAAAAAGCTCTGGATATTTTTTTCAATTTAAAATTTACGCACTAATATCAATATTAATAATGATTCTGTTCGAACTTTCTCCAAGTTGATCAAATTAGTTTTGGGATATGAAAAAAAAATAACGTCGTGAAATTATTTTTCAACCCTCAGAGCAGGGAGGAGCTGGGATTGAATCATAAAGAAACAACGAATTTACTTGTAAAAAAAATGTGAGTCAAAGACGTTTCGTTCTTTTCACTGGCTTGAAATTGCATACAAACGAGCCAATCAGGTGTTACAATTAGACCCCGGCACCGCGCCGATGAGGGAAGACCGGCGGCGGCAGGGCCAAAAATAGCGCGCCACGCCGCGCCGCCGGTAAGATGTCGGCGGTGTGCCGCCGGCGCGATCAATGTTGACCGCAAACATTAATGTTTTCATCAGTCTTTCTCAAATCACAGCTTAAATTCACAACAGATTCGAGCCTATTCATGAGTTCAAAAATTCACAAGTCGCTGGCTGGAAACTGGTCTTCTTCGTTATTCATCAAGAGAAGTAGAAACCTGTTAGAAATGAAATGGCTGTGACGTTTCAGAACCCTTGCATAATACAAGTAGTTGAAGTATCTATTAGCTGCGTATTCTTAACATAAATAATTATCAAGATTAGTAGTTTTTTTTTTCATCGAGCATTACTGCATACAAAACTTCAAATACAGTATCACAAAATTCATCAGTTATCTGGGTAAAAACTTTGAATATAACTTTGAACTTGGAAGCTTAATTTTTTCATATTGCCCTTTGCCTATATCGGTTTTGTCACCTTGAAAACAGTTGAAATTGGCGACTTTGATATTGATTGTTTTTTTTTTGCTCTTTTGGATTCCTAAAAAAGCCTTCTTGTATTGAAAACTGGTTTTTAATAACAGTTAAAAAAAAATGCTTTTTAATGTTTTTTTTTGGCTTCTTTATAGAATATATGTCATGTAGGCTAAGGCTGAACTGCTGCTTTTTTATTGGTTTTGGCTGCTCTTTTGGACATTATTCATTTTTCTTTTGGGGATTCATTCCAAATTATAAACGGATAAATACCTAATATCAGTCAAATTATAAACTGCATCTAAAAAGAGTAAATTTATCAAATTGAAAAATACATGATGAACACTTCAGTAGGAAGGGCATAATGAATACTGAACGAACAACGTGCTGCCATCTACAATTTAGTCTAACGCTGTACGAACATAATTTATTCAAGGATTATCGATCCACGAACGGGTCAGTGACCCCTTTCTTCAAGGTCGATTTATTTGTTGTTTTCAAGTGTATTGACTCCGGAGTGAAGTTTGCACATGCGCATTAACGGTTGGCGAAATGTATTGATCTATAACTCGTGACGGGGCAACATATATGGGCATAGAATACTGAACGAACACCGTGCTGCCATCTACAATTGAGTCTAACGCCAACGGGACATAATTTTTTCAAGGATTATCGATCGAGTCTAATGAGGTCAAGGTCGATTTATTTGTTGTTGTTGTTGTTTGGCCAAGTGTAATGACACGAGGGTGATTTACATAATCAGTGTGGAACGTATTGATCTAGGGGAGAGAATTTCCAAGAACTTGATTTACATAATCGGTGGGGAGAATGTTTCGATCCAGGAATGGGAAACAGGAAGTACATGCCTCCTTCTAAGCCAATCAGATAGTCGGTTACATCTCATTCTAAGCCAATCAGAGAGTCGCTTACATATGGTTACCCATTACATCGCAATTCGCCCTTGAGATTTCATATATAACGGACATGCATTGTGATTAAACATTCAGAAAGTTCCAAGACAAAATGGATAAAACATCGAACATTATTGATGAGCTAGAAGCCTTGGCTACAGCGATTTACAATGTGAGTTCTGTTTAGTAAATTTCTATTCTTTATTTTCAAATAAAATCATTTTATATAGTAGCCCCTCCAATATATTCAGGTATACCCCCCCCCACAATACAAACTCCACTATATATTGTTTATACTCGCTAGAAAGATTAAAATATGTTCTTTTTACCTCTTAAACCTAACCTCCCCCCCTCCCCTCCACACCCCTCCTCTGTTTATGACTTTAATTCTTCCATTCGAAATAACTTTGTTTTTGAACTCTCCCTTTGACAGGCAACTTCCGTTAACTCTTAGGTATGCTATTTCTCTGGTTTGACATAAGCATTCCCGCAATGATTTAATTAGCTGTCACCCTTTTAAAGCACTTCCTGTTTGTTAATCCTTTACGTTAGTGTCTTAGCCAAAAGGTTTCACAGATCAAAAAGGATTGTTTTTTCCCGTCAAATTAAAACAGTTTCAAGCAAAAAGAGATTGCGATAATTAAGCTCGTGGGTTCACAACCTGTATGGAAGAGTGAAACGAGTTATTTCCCAAAATAATTGCTAACAATATTTCTTAGGACATTATATAAAAGAGGGGGGGGGGAATATGTGAAAGGGGAGGGGGGATGCTAACAGCCCTTTAGAGTGCATATTTTTTAGATACATCTTGAAATGTCTCGCCGGAAAACGAGAGTCTTTATTCCTTTTTTCTAGCTTTCTTTTGATAAAGTTTCTTTTATATTCCCAGGAGAGAGTGTAAACTATGTTTTTTTTAGCTTTGATATACAATGCTAGATAGAAAAGTCTTTAGCAGTTGCATGAAGACTATATTAAGTGTAAATTGAATAACATTTACATCTAAGATCGTAAATTTAGGCCTATAAGCTGTTGGGTTAACAATCTTTTTTCTATTTTAAAGCCTATAGACTAGAACATTTAAAAAAAATTTCTAAATGGTAAAAAAAGAAACATTGATTTCTATCCTAAGGCTACAAACTAGTGATTGTCAAGTACTATTTTTTCACAAGCTACGCAATAAAAACGTATGATTTCCAAGCATAGTATATTTATCATAAATTTTTTCTTTTTGCTTTGCTTTTTGGCTTAGGGGAGGGGGCTTCTTTGCGATAAATGCTTTCTAGAAAAAATTATGGCTAGGTTAGGTTAGGGGGTACTAATTTTTATTCTGTAAAAAAGGGAAAAATTATTTCAATACTAAATTTTTTCTCTTCTTTAAGGACATTTATGATGAATGTGCGCCTCCACCTGAAAAGAGAGCAAGGGAGGGTGAGGCAGCCCCATCAGTGCCAGCCCCTATGTAATATGGGCAAAAGCCTAAAAGAGTATAGGCCATAAGGATGGAGAACCCTGCTGCCTCATCGGTGCAAGCCCGTAACATCGCCGACCCGTCCGCCCTCCATCATGCGTTGCCTGGGCCTTCAAGAGCTGCCCCACCTACACAAGGTCAGGAGGTGGCCCTCCAACATGCTTCGCCAGGGCCTTCAGGCACTCAACTGCAGCCGGGATATAAAAATATGAGCATTTTTACCTAACCTATAGAAATATCTAAACAAACCCATTTTTCATCACTGTAAAAGTGCGTGTCAGAGATATTAAAAAATGTTATTTTCTCTATAATCCCACACCCCATTGTTTTAAATTTCTCTGCTCCCCCTCCCTCAGAGATATCTAAATATAATGTAATTTATTTTTTGCTTGTCAAAGAAACCGCTCTTTTTTTCTAATCTTTCCTATTTTCTCTGCCCACTGTAGGTATCTTCGGTATTTTTCAACCTCATAATAATATTTTTCGTTAATTTCTAGTTTACTGTTATCTCACCAATTGAAATTCAAAATGCTATTTTCGCTAGAATATTATAGTTTTAAGGGGCCTTCCAACAATCGATTCATTTCACCACAGGAAAAGCGTGTCAGAGATGTTAAAAGATATTGTTCCTCCTTTTAAATCAGGTCAATTATCGTATACATTCAGTCTGCTGAATTCTCATAATGAAGCAAAAAATGCACTATATTGCTCATAGCAAATTCTTTGCGTTATAAACTGCTTTTATTTAAACACAATTCTCTATCGGAAAGAGTTAGGCTATCAAGTAAAGACCGCGGTTTTTTCAAAGCAGATAAAGAGTATTAATATGAATTATTTTTGAGGAGTTGTTTGAACAAAATCAAAACCTTCTATGTCATCTTTTAGATTGCATTAACCTGGAACTTTCAGGATATATATATGGAGTAGAGAATTAAATGCTACTGCTAAGCACGTTTTTAAATAATAATCCAATTTTTTAAAAATAGGGGTGATTTAGACACTTTGGAAATAAGCTATTTTTCTTTTATAGGTTGTTCTGGTTCCTTATGCTCTGACCCTCTCACCAACTGAACTCATTGAAGAGGCAATGGAATTTCATGCAATTCACGACAATGAAGCGCCAACTATCAACGAATTGCAAGGTATCGTTAATTTCCTTGAAATTCCTGATAACATTGACGAGTTTTTAACCGATTTTTTTAATGTTGATAATTGCACAGTTGAGCAGGGGGGACTTGAGTCCAAACAACTTACAAATTTTAGAGGATTTTTCCAATGAATTAACAGGGAACTCTCCTCCCACTGGTAACATACTTCCACTTCATACAACTGAAGTGGCTTCCCATAGCCCTATTATTGAACAATGTGAGGGAGAGGGAGGTGATAATAATAATATACAAGAGGAGGAGGGGGAGGAGGATAATATCCAATTGACTTCATTCCCAGAGTTTCAACTCTCAAGTACAATTTTAAATACGATAGTTGTCTACACTGCAACCTTTGGAAACCCATTTAAGTCGCTTTTGTGTGGTAATTTTGTGTTTGACCCTGTAGAAATTGTTCATGAATATGTAGATAGAATTTTTGCACTGCTAGAAAATCAAATTCAGTTGTGGGGAGGGGGTAGGGATTCAATTAAGGTTTCTATTGTTTTAAAGGTGTTTTATTTAAAGGAAGGAAAAAGTGAGGTTTATTATCATTATGTACATACCGAGATGCGAGTGGTCTATCCAAATTTAAGAATTTTGAGGGTGTTTTTTCCGAGTGGATAGGTCATATTATCACGCATCTCGAGAATTATAACGAAAACGGGAGTGGGTCGGTAGTTCTTTATGTTGAAAATTTAAGCGTTAATATCTGTAAATTTAAAAAAGATTTTATTTTAAGAGGAGGGGGCAGGGTCTGAGGGGTCAATAGTTTTAAAATATAATCCTGATCTAGAAGGATTTAAAGGTGTCCAGCGAATCTGTTTTGAAACAGATCAAAAATGTTTCAAGTACGCTTTCCTCATATCAGTATTCAAGCCTCTAGCACGTGACGCTACCAAGACGAATTTAGACGATTGGGCTGTGCATGGGAAGGTGGGGTCCGATTTTCCCATTGTAGATTTCACTTGTTTAGAGGGAAAATATCCAGTAACGCTCAGGTCTATTGATATTTTTGAAAGGGCCAATGCCCATTTAAATATCGGCGTTACTGTGGCTCAGTATGAAACTGAATTTGAAGATGGGGTTCATTTTAAAAAGAAGGGGGTGGTGTTCCCAGTAAGAGGTCCGTCGATTGAATTGGTTAAACACTGGGTTTGGTTGTTGTACACACCAGCTAGTGACCTAACCAATTCAATTGGCCATTTTAACCCGATTACAGACATTAGTAGAGTTTTGGGGGAGGGTAAGAAAAGGGGGGTATGTTTCTACTGTCCAACATGCCTGTCTCGATTCCATAGCGATATAAAACTACAGGATCATATGAAGCATTGTAGACGGCATGGCTACCAGTCAGTGGACACAGTTTCAGGGGATAGGGCCATTTTACGCTTTAAAAATTTCCAAAACACCCTCCTCCAGAGCAATAAAATCTCGTTGGACTGTGAAGCGAAGCTGGTGGAAGTGAACGATCCTCGATTTCCAAACCGAGTCAAAGAACATCAAGTTATTGCAGTCTCCTATGCCCACGCGCAAAGAGACAGTTCTAACACTATGCAGTTGTTAGAAATAGTTGAAACACTGGATGAGGGAGAGTGTTTGGTCAAGGCACTGACTAAATTAATTGGCTAAGCTAATGGCGCTATTTCTCGTTTGAGAAATACGCATTACCCAATAGTGTTGTCTGCAGAGGATCGTCTCGCGATTAAAAATCAAAAAATATGTTGGGTTTGTAAGGGGGAGTTTGAAGAGGGGGATAAGGGGAAAGGGAAAAGAGGGGGGAAGGGGAAAGTCAGAGACCACAATCACTTGTGGCAGGAAATATCGTCTTGGGGTAGTAATTTTAGAGGGGTAGCGCATCAACCGTGTAACATAAGAGTTAGCCAGCAGTTTTTTATTCCAGATTTTATTCATAAATTCAAATTATGATTTAAAGTTTATTTTACCGGCACTGGCACGTATGCACAGGGAGGGACGGGGAGTAGATAGTCCATGGGTAAATAATTCATTTACCTATAACATCATAAACAACAAAAGTACGAAGAACAACAGGGAAATCTTTTTGTAAGACAGTGGAGCTAATTTGAATGAATATTTCGGCCCTATGTCCAAGGGCCGTCCTCAGCAAGACAAAAATATATATAAGAAAAAAGACTCACAACAACATGGGATCAATAAAAACCAAAAAACCAAAAAAGTGGAAATTTTTTTTTTTTCAAAACAGTCCAAGCATCATTACTTCAGCGAAGTTCAACCAGGACTGATAAAAAGTAAGGTAAAACAAGACGATTCAATGAAATGAAAGAAAAATAAATTAAAAACACGTTCTTATTGCTAATCCAGCCTTTTTGGCAGCTAACCTCAAAGGTCTCTTTGTGACCGGTTCTGTGTTATTGTCTATCGGTTTTTTTATATACTTTGTAAGATCATTTTTAATTAAATTTGTGTAAAGAGCATTTACATAATAGATAATAGATATTTACATTTAGATAATAGATCTAATAGATAATAGATCTAAATAATAGATATTTACATTTTACATTTTACATCAAACCACCCCCCCCAAGTTAAAAGAGCAGTCGTAATATCCCTCGTCGATCGCGCCCTAAATATTTGTTCTGGTTCCCACATCACAGCAGAATTAAACTTTATCAAGGACATACTTTTTGGAAATGGGTATCCTATGACATTTATTAATAGTGTAATTAATTGTAGACTGAAAAGACATGCCCGTAAAATTAATGGTAGTTTACCAAGTGAGATGTCTGACAAGCCCTTAAATATAATCTACCTCCCCTATATCCCAAAAATCACTACAAATCTTAAAAAAGTTTGCACAAAAAATAATCTGCATGTAGTATTCACAAATAATTTTAGAATCATAAATTTTCTAAATTCTGGTAAAGATAAAACCCCAGTTACTCGCCAAAGAGGGGTCTATCAAATACCATGCGATTGTGGCAAATATTATATAGGTAGAACACACCAGAATTTAGAAAAGCGCATACAACAACATAAAAATGATATTGTCAAAGCCTTAAATTCTAATATTTCCACTGTTTCTTCTGATTCTGCATTAGGCAGCCATATTTTTGAAAATCCTACCCACAATATACTTTTCGATGAATCTGCCCTTATTAGCAATGACCTGGGCATAAAGCAGGTAGTCCGAGAATCAATTGAAATCAGACTTAAGATTAATAATAATATTTCCTTAAATAGGGACTTGGGGGAATATACACTAAATGCTCTTTACACAAATTTAATTAAAAATGATCTTACAAAGTATATAAAAAAACCGATAGACAATAACACAGAACCGGTCACAAAGAGACCTTTGAGGTTAGCTGCCAAAAAGGCTGGATTAGCAATAAGAACGTGTTTTTAATTTATTTTTCTTTCATTTCATTGAATCGTCTTGTTTTACCTTACTTTTTATCAGTCCTGGTTGAACTTCGCTGAAGTAATGATGCTTGGACTGTTTTGAAAAAAAAAAAATTTCCACTTTTTTGGTTTTTTGGTTTTTATTGATCCCATGTTGTTGTGAGTCTTTTTTCTTATATATATTTTTGTCTTGCTGAGGACGGCCCTTGGACATAGGGCCGAAATATTCATTCAAATTAGCTCCACTGTCTTACAAAAAGATTTCCCTGTTGTTCTTCGTACTTTTGTTGTTTGTGATGGAAAGGCAGTGTGGTCTTCGTCGCTATTTTCGTCTTGCTTATGGGGAGCAATTGACCAATGATATCTTTTACTTTATTAATTTAGGCAAAAAACATGCTAATATCATTAACCAGCAAAAATTCTTAGAATCTTGCAAAATTGAAAATCTTATTCCCAAGTCTTTAAGATTCAGATTACACTTAAATACCCGGAAAGAAGAGCAATTTGCTCACACACTACAATTTAAAACATTAACACACATCATTAAAGACAAAAAACAAAAAAGATATATTATTTCCTCTGAAAGGAAATCCTTAAAAAAAATTTTATTTGAAAATTTGTCCTCTGTTGATTTTAGCCAGGTTGCTAGGTTGGAAAGAAATTTGTTTAGCCATGATTTCCGCTTATCAAGGGAACGACTTATTAAGAAATTGGAAAACCTCAGATATGAATTTTCGAGAAATAACCCTACTTACACTCCAAGATTCACTCCTGGACCGGCTGTTGTTAATCTATCCTCTAGAACGCTTGATCCAAAGGAAATTCAAATTCTCGAAAAAGGTCCAAAATTCTCTTTTCTTCCAAGACATGTCCCTGTGGCAGATTTAATTTCCTCTCTAGAATCCTCTGTACACAAATTTTATACATCTATACCCAACCCAGATGAAGTTAGGGCTAGTCTTATAGATACCCTTTACAATAATCAAAAAAAGATTAATTTTCCCGCCAATAAAAAACCAGATAATTTGTATGACCTAAAAATACTATCTAATCTCCGTAAAGATTCATCCATTATTATATGTAAAGCAGATAAAAGCAATTCTCTGGTTGTCATGGATACGACAGATTACGATACAAAAATTTATTCTCATTTGAATGACGAGACAACATATAGAACTACAACCCACGATCATACTGATCAATTTGCAAACAAAATTATAAATGAATTAAAATGTTTAAAACAAAATGGTAAAATTACTCCGCAGCTATACAATAAATTCTTCCCTCGTGGTAGCTTTTGCCCAAAGTTTTATGGTCTACCAAAATTACATAAGCAAGGCATTCCTTTAAGGCCCATAGTAGCTTGTACGAAAGCCCCCACATCCAATATTGGGAAATGGTTATGTACAGCCTTTAAACCTTTGCTTTACTCTCAAAAATCATATATATGTAATTCGGTAGATTTAGTTGAAAAACTAAAAAACGTAAATATCTCAGAAAATACAATTATAAGTAGCTTTGACATTGTTTCAATGTATACAAATATTGACGTCACAGCATCTGAACATTTATTAGAAAATAAAATCAAAGAAAATTATCACTTAATAGAAGCTTCAGCAGCAGGAATAGATTGTGATGTCTTAATGACCTTGGTTAAACTCTGTAACAAATACTCAATGTATTTCCAATTCCGTAATTCTTTTTACCAGCAAATTAAGGGCTTAGCGATGGGCGCTCCCCTCTCCGGGTTACTGGCGAATATTTATGTGGAACATATTGAAAATTGGGCATTAGATTCGTATTTTTTGAAACATATTTTTTGGGGACGGTACATGGATGACGTAATTTCACTCTGGAACTATGGGGAAAATGAGCTTAAGGGTTTTTTAGATCACCTTAATACATACGATAGAAATTTACAGTTTACCTTAGAAATTGAAATCGCAAATAAAATCCCATTCCTAGATGTGTTAGTTATTCGTAGCTTTGATAAACTGAATTTTACTATTTATAGAAAACCAACACAAAATAATAGATATTTACATTTTACATCAAACCACCCCCCCCCCAAGTTAAAAGAGCAGTCGTAATATCCCTCGTCGATCGCGCCCTAAATATTTGTTCTGGTTCCCACATCACAGCAGAATTAAACTTTATCAAGGACATACTTTTTGGAAATGGGTATCCTATGACATTTATTAATAGTGTAATTAATTGTAGACTGAAAAGACATGCCCGTAAAATTAATGGTAGTTTACCAAGTGAGATGTCTGACAAGCCCTTAAATATAATCTACCTCCCCTATATCCCAAAAATCACTACAAATCTTAAAAAAGTTTGCACAAAAAATAATCTGCATGTAGTATTCACAAATAATTTTAGAATCATAAATTTTCTAAATTCTGGTAAAGATAAAACCCCAGTTACTCGCCAAAGAGGGGTCTATCAAATACCATGCGATTGTGGCAAATATTATATAGGTAGAACACACCAGAATTTAGAAAAGCGCATACAACAACATAAAAATGATATTGTCAAAGCCTTAAATTCTAATATTTCCACTGTTTCTTCTGATTCTGCATTAGGCAGCCATATTTTTGAAAATCCTACCCACAATATACTTTTCGATGAATCTGCCCTTATTAGCAATGACCTGGGCATAAAGCAGGTAGTCCGAGAATCAATTGAAATCAGACTTAAGATTAATAATAATATTTCCTTAAATAGGGACTTGGGGGAATATACACTAAATGCTCTTTACACAAATTTAATTAAAAATGATCTTACAAAGTATATAAAAAAACCGATAGACAATAACACAGAACCGGTCACAAAGAGACCTTTGAGGTTAGCTGCCAAAAAGGCTGGATTAGCAATAAGAACGTGTTTTTAATTTATTTTTCTTTCATTTCATTGAATCGTCTTGTTTTACCTTACTTTTTATCAGTCCTGGTTGAACTTCGCTGAAGTAATGATGCTTGGACTGTTTTGAAAAAAAAAAAAATTTCCACTTTTTTGGTTTTTTGGTTTTTATTGATCCCATGTTGTTGTGAGTCTTTTTTCTTATATATATTTTTGTCTTGCTGAGGACGGCCCTTGGACATAGGGCCGAAATATTCATTCAAATTAGCTCCACTGTCTTACAAAAAGATTTCCCTGTTGTTCTTCGTACTTTTGTTGTTTGTGATGGAAAGGCAGTGTGGTCTTCGTCGCTATTTTCGTCTATAACATCATACCCAAGTCGGCCGAGAAGTTGGTGCTTCTCGAGCTGAAATGGCAGGTAGTAAATAATGGGCATACGTGCTGGAATAAAATCAGGTTTTTAGATTATTTAGTTTTTTTCTCAAGGCATTGAGTCAATTGATTCAAGTGCAGAAAAGCGACAATTTTGATAGTTTTCCTTTGCTTAAACAGCACTTTCCAAACAGTGAAATGTATGACCTATTGACCTGTAAAGGTGTATATGCATACGACTATTACTGTTCTGGCACTCGCTTAAGCGAGGTGAAACTACCTCCAATTGAAGCTTTCTATAATTCACTCACCAACAGTGAATGCACAGCCGAGGAATATGAGTCTGCCAAGAAGGTGTGGTTTAAGTGGGATTGTAAGAATGGGTGGGATTATTGTAGACTCTACTTGGCCAGTGACGTTTTAACTCTGTTAGAAATAGTCTGCAAGAACACAGATTAAATCTATTCAGAGTTCGGACTAGATATAGGCTATTATTTTTCCACACCTTATTTGGTGATGGACTTGATTTTAAAAATTAGTAGGGAGGAAATACGCTTAATAACTGATGTGGATCAACACCTTTTTGTAAAAAGATCAATGAGGGTGGGTATGTTTTTCATGGGGATCGCGTCTTGACAACTGATCCAAGCGGACAAAACATTAACACCGGTGCAAAGTCAAATGCAGTGTTCTTGGACATGAACTCGTTGTACCCCTCGGCAATGTCTCACTACTCTTTGTCGTGTGGGAACTATCAATGGCTTGAGAATCCTTGTGAGTTCCCCGACATTAACACTGTCGAGGACAATGGGCCACAAGGATCGTTCTTTGAAATTGACGGGCACATTCCATTGGCGCTTCATGATTCAGTCAGAGATTTTGTTTTTCCCTGTATCAATCGACCAGTGACCAGGGACTCACTGAGCCCCTACAATCGATCATTGGTTGAGGATATGGGGATGCACTGGATCCCCTCTAAGCAAAAACTGATTGCAGGTTTGGACCCTAAGGAGAATATCGTTGTTCATCATGTGCTTTTGCACTGGATAGTGAACAATGGTTTCAAGATCAACAAAATACATAGGGTCCTGCAATTCAGTAAGAAACCCTGCTTAAAGACGTTTATTGACACTTTTGTTGATAAACGCTCTCGGGTAAACAGTAAAGTAGAGAAGGAAATGTACAAACTCATTCTAAATTCAGCGTTTGGCAAAATGTGTGAAAGTGTGCGGAGCAGATCTCGTTGCGATGTCGTGACTGACCCTCAAGAGTGTGCACGAATTATTGCCGACCCCAATTTTACAACGTTCACGAGCATAGAGGCTGGCATGGTTCTTCTACAGAGGAAAAAAAGAAATGTGGAACTGAACAAGAATATAGCAGGGGGTAATTCAGTACTTGAAATTTCCAAAAAGCTCATGTTGTCGTTTTTTTACAATGTGTGCAAGGTGCAACGGCCACGGGAGGGGGAGGTTCAATTTTACTATGGGGATACAGATTCTCTGCTGTTAAAAGTAAAAACCGAGGATTTATTGGGGGATTTAGAAAATGGGGAACACATCAGCTCGCGGATGAATTTCACCAACTGGAATCCGTCCCTCTAACCCGAGTTGGTGAAACGTCAACCCCCCAACCAACTACTAATGTTAAAATCAGAGACGGGGAGTGATCTGATATCCATGGGGATGTTCCCGGGTCCTAAAGTTTATTGCGTGGAAACACATAACGGGGATGTAAAGCAGGCGTGTAAAGGGGTGCCTACACATTTTGTAAAGAGCAATTTCAACATGAGCGTGTACAGAGACTGTGTAGAAAGTATCCTAGTGCCGAGAGCACAAGTGCTTGCAATTCGCTCTCTACAGTATAAAAATTATACTGTGAGAGTGGAAAAAAATGCAATGTCGTGTATATCTGACAGAGTCTTTGTGCTCTAGAATGGTGTAAGTGTACTGCCACATGGCCACTACCGTATTTCAGACCGGGTTGAATGCATAGACTATCGCAATCAACTTGGTCTGGATAAATTAACCTAACCACTAACCCTAATCCAACCAAAACCTTTCATAAATTAACTAACCCAACCTCACCTTAACCCAACCTAACCCAACCTAACCTGTAGCAGCAGCAGTGACGAAGACTATTTTATACAGCGCCCCGGGGGGTGGGGGGTCCAGCCCGCGGCTGGCTTTCGGCCCCGTGGTTCCCTGGAGGGCGGAGGGGACCCCTTTTAAATTCATAGTGTTCAACTGTGCTATTTTAAGTTCATGTTCCAAGTGTTTTTTTTCAAGTGATTTACTGTACAAATAGTGTGTGTGTTTGTACAAATAGTGATGCTGGACAAAAAGTGTTTTTTTATGACAATAAGTGTTGTTGTTGTTGTTCTTGATGAACAAAAGTGTTTTTATAATAAATGTTGTTCTTTATGTTTGAACAAGTGTCATTTTTATGTTGTTCATGTTTGAACAGAGGTGTTTTTTTTTATCTTAATAATGTTTGAACAAGTGTTTTTTTATGTTGTTCTTGTTGAACAAATAGAGTTTTCATGTCAAATAAATGACCATGAAATATTGTTTTTGTTGTTCTTGTTAACGTACTAGATAGATCTATGGGAAAATTATTAGTACTACTTATTCATTGGACACATATGATTTACAGTTAGTTGTAGTCCGGCTGTTGTCAACAGCAGCAGCAACAGCAGCATGTATCAATTTAAAACACCCTTCAGATCGTTTCTGTGTGGTCCATCAATGTCAGGGAAAACAACACTTTTAGCTAAAATAATTCAAAACTGTAATAAAATGTTTTTGGAAAAACCAAAGAAAATTTATTATTGCTATAGTATTTGGCAGGAGTCCTATGATCAAATAAAAGCTATTGCCACAACCATACCAATACAATTCATACGGGGACTTGATGTTTTCAATAGTATAGAACCAAACTCGTGGCTGACTATTGATGATTTGGCTGAATCCATTGAACAGTTCTCACAGGAAATGCTACAGCTGCTCACCGTTCGCTCTCATCATGAACAGATTTCCATAACCCTATTTCTACACAATCTGTTTCATCAGAGCAAATGTATGAGAACCCTTGCTTTGAATTGCACCATCTATATTATCTACCGAGTTGTTCGTGATTCTAGCTCGCTAATAACTCTCAATAAGCAAATATATCCAGGCGCCCAAAAATTTCTGCTGTCAGCGCACACTCAGGCGACAAATAAGCCCTACGGCTACATTGTCCTAGATCTCAATCAGAGCACACCCGAGGATCTACGTGTAGTTGCCGACATTTTCGACAATGAAATTACAGTATATCTTCCGGTGAACAGTAGAAAAAGCTATTAGTTGCCTTTATGACACTGAAGAAACTACACGAACAACGGCATTTATTTTCCGTTTTAGGCACTTCAAAACCTCCACTCAGGAAGGCCATACTCAAACATGGTGTTGACAATGATTTCATTAATCTAATATCTGAACTTTGTTTAAATTTAACTGAGGGCAATGTACACTTGCCAGAAGGTATTAGACAACAGACAAAGCAACATCGTTCCACTGTACGCGCCTTGGCTTGCAAAAACAAGGGAAACATTTTTAAAAGAAAACGTCTCCTTCAAGCGGGTGGAAGCTTTTTCACACTTTTACTGCCAATAATTGCAGGACTTGTAAACACTTTCTCTAGAGAATGGCTAAACCCTATAAATTGACACCATTTGAACTTGTCCTCTCGCCCGTCGAACATTTTGAAGACAATCTAAGCAAATTCATTAATGATGAGAATATTGCCGATGACAAAAAACTGCTTTTACTTCAAGATGCATTGCGGTGTGTGGACAAACATAGACCTTATCGTGAGAGACCTGCCACCGTCACCGTCACAGATCCCTCTAAACAGGAAACATCTCCTCAAGATTCTGCAGTGCAATCAAAGGAGAAGGAATTGAATTCAATTCTATCGAAAATTGGAAACCTATTGCCGGTGACCTATCGAGAACAGAGTAAAAGAGTATTATCATATTTCATGTTGGAAACTGGTGATGATCATCAAGTTCAAGTCGACAGCACAGGGAAACGAATTATAATTCAGGGAAAAATTATAATCTAGTTGATTTAATTTGTGATATGGTGACGAATCGTAAAGGACTTTTATCATTTGACAATAATCTATACACCTTTCTAAATGCATCAAACTTAACCAAAAGTCTTATTGGCAATAAGCAAATTCTAAAGAAACTAAGAGAATATAGTCCTCCAACATCGCCAACACCAACACCATTTAAAAAAGAAGAAGATTCAATATTTGAAAATACTAGCAGCAGCAGCAATGATTTTATAACACCTGTGGCTGCTAGTCAAAAGCGAAGATGGATTGATTCACCCGCCAGTGTGCAAAAAGGGAGTGGACATTACACTACGTGTTTGCATTCAAAATGGTTGAAGTTCTGAAACATGTCTATGAAAATATTGGTGAAGCGGGAAGTTTAAGTTCCCCCAAAACGCTTTCTAAAGTTGCTTCTGGCAGCACATTAAAAAAAGCAAAGAGTATCTACAGAATGAACCGAGTTACACACTGCATCGGAATCGCAGGCTTCGTGGCAAACAATATCGACAAACTAAAGCCTTTTTCCCTCTGCATATAATGCAAAACGATCTTTTAACTTTAGATGCGATTCAACGGCGTCACAATGCACCCTACAAATATATTCTGGCGGCAATCAGTTTCTTTAGTCGCTATGCCTATGCCGTTCCATTACGGTCAAAGAGAGGTGTTGAAGTTGCTCAGGCCAATGAAAGTATTCTTGAGCAGGATTGCTATAGAAAAATTCAATCGGATCGTGGTAGCGAATTTGTTAATCCCCATGTGCAAAAGGTTCTATTGGAATATAATACAACACTTTATCATAGTCACAGCCCGATAAAGGCTGCATTGGCTGAACGATTGATTAGAACGATTCGTCTATTAATTTCAAGATATTGTACACTGAAAAACACATCGGCTTTTATTCATGATTTAGATAAAAACATGCAGATATACAACCATCGACCTCATCGATCTCTGTCCAACTCAAGCCCTCGGGAAGTTCATTGCAGTGAGAATACATTTGATGCTTTTCTAAAGCAACATTTCAATGGTGGTAATGAGAAGAAGAAGAAAAAGAAGAAATTCAATGTTGGTGATACTGTTCAAATTAATAGAACCACCAATATTTTTGAAAAGGGGAATTATTTATGGAGCACCGAACTTTGTAAAGTGTCCGAAATCCTGGACACCGAACCCACGACAGATCGACTGCGAGACACCAAAGATGATGAGATTCTCGGTGGTTTTTATGAATATGAACTGCAAAAAGTTAGAAACACTAGTGAAATTTATAAAATTGAAAAGATATTAAAGAGTCGTACTCATAGGGGCAAGAGACAGTTGCTTGTTCGCTGGCTAGGATACAACTCTAAAATTGATTCTTGGGTCAGTGCTGAAGATATTAACAATGCCCAATGATTTCTATGTGACTTTCATGTCTAATGTTTCTGATCCTCTCTACAATGACTTGAATAGAACAAGTGATTTTTGGACAAAACTCTCTCCCACCATCAAATTTGAGGGCGCGTATGAAGTGGCTCTTGTCGACTGTATTCTCAAAAATACCTACGACATCCTGAGAAAAGATCGTAAATATGATATAAAATTTAGACCCTATGATTGGCCACCACCCTCAGGTGATCAAGAACAAATTAAAAAAATCAATTGGATGAATTATCCATATATTGAATTACCCTACGAGGAACTCACCTGTATGAATGATTTATGTCGTTCTATTAATAAAAGAATTTCCGCTCGTAAAAAAGGAGCTTTTCAATTCAACTATTCAAAGGAGGAGGACAAGATCTATATTAGTTCACCTATTGCCGATGAAAAGGTTATTCTCAATGATAATCTAAAGGATGTTCTTTGCTTTAAGAACAATATAATCAATGATAAAAGTCCCGGAAACACTAATTTCATTTTTGCTGACTACCCGCCTGCCTTCTCCACGGACACTTGTATATTTCTCTACGCTTCATTTGTGGAAACATCTCGAGTTGGCAATAACAATGTTCCCCTCTTACGAGTTCTTGAACGAAAAACCAATCAAGAACATTGTCACCACTACAATATAAAGCATCTTCAGTATATTCCCGTAAACGCTTCCTATTTGGAACTCTGTCAGTTAACACTACGAACTGAGGTACGTGACCCTCTAGCAATATCAAAAGGTTTGGCTGTGATTACATGCCATTTTCGACCCATCGTTCAACAACAACAACAAGATGTCTAATAGAAAAGTGGTATTCATTTGTCCTGATATTGACTGCTATGTTAATACTCTTGGCCCAAGACAACAGGGCAATGGAATGGACTATTACAAAGGTCGCTCGTCAATGTCCGGCTACGGTCTTGGCAGTTGGTTTGCTAAGCTGTTTCGCTCTGCACTACCTATGGCTAGAAAATATATTGTTCCGGCTGCGACAGATTTTGCGTCCTCTACACTATACGATTGGGGCTCTGGCAAGGATTTTAAAAAAAAGTGCTTCGGAAAATCTCAGGTCCAGTGCGCGAACCCTTGGCGAGAGATTGAAACAAAATGGAAAAGGTTTAGAAAGGTTGAGAAACAATGCATCACTCATCAGTCTCTACTCAGGTCAGAAACGAAAGACATCACCCCTGTCAAAGAAAAGAAGGAAAAAGCCGACACGTACTGTAAACAGTAGTAGAAGAAGAAGCCCCAGGAAGAGAATTGTTAGATGGAAACTAGATTTCTTTTCCTAAGATGTCCTACCTACCACATAAGGATTCCTAGCCTTCAATCACCTCATCATTGAATCTATTCAATGCAGAAAATGTTGATGTGAGTGTCAAGCACGGATACTATGAACAATTTTATCCACAACAACCCCTCTCTGATAATATCCACTTTCAAATATATTCCAATGAAGACTAATTTATGGACATGTCTTCGACATTTATAGATTTACAAATGAAAGTCCGGAAATCCGATAATACAATGCCAATTCGGGCCGATGGAATATCCTATGAAAATTGTATATTACATAATTTATTTCGTCAAATCAGTGTCTACATAAATGACACACTGGTGAGCACAAGCAACAATCTCTCAAATTATACAAGCTATATGCAATTCTTGTTGATGACACCCAAGTCATACAAGGAATTGAGAGGCACCTCCAATAGATATGAATATATTACTAATACTGATAGTACAGATGCACTTAAAAATGCTACAACTAGCGAACTACATCTAGTTGGAAAAATATATCATGAAATATTTAATATACCTCAATGGCTACCACCCAATGTTAAAGTGGATATAAAACTGACGCTTGCACCATCCGATTTCATACTGAGAAAAGAACTTGCTGCCAATCCTGATGTGACTCTCTCCCTCGCCTCGGCAATACTTCATGTACGCAAACAACAATTCATGAGTTCTGTTGCTTTGGCAGTGGAAAAACTGAGAGCCAGTGGAAATAATATTAAACTACTTGTTCCTCATACAATCACCAATCAACGTCATATTACCATGGGGTCACGCAACTTCACCGACTCATCCTTTATCAATGGTGAAATTCCGTCAAAACTCACTTTGGCATTTGTAAAAAGCGCCAGTGCAATAGGATCGTGGACTGGATGCCCACATAAATTTGAAATGTTTGGACTTTCATCTCTTGTGTGCAAAGTAAACAGTATCCCACTCTACAATCTATCTTTTGATAAATCCTATAGAACATTGTATGAGTTGACTATGCAAACCCTAGATCATGATTCGCAACTATTTGAAAATGGTATAACCGAAGAAATGTTTGCTAAAACACATGGTATCATTGTATTGGATTTGTCTGGCACGCAGGATATGAGTATAGTACGTACGGGGAGTGTGCGTTTAGAGTGTACATTTGCCGAACCATTGGCTGAGAGTATTGCACTAATCTCACTAAATCAATATGAAACATATTGGGAAATCACTCCCGAAGGCAGTGTTCTACTAGACTTGGCGCCATGAACACCAGTCAAATAATCAATGTATTTAATATGGATCCCTACATGTCCCAGTACAAATCCTATTGTCTTCCCTCGGACTTTCTTGGAAAAATTCAAAGTGCCAAAAATAGCTTAATTATTGTTAATAGCAGTCCGTCGACTGTGCTGACGGGTCATTGGCTGTGCATCTTTCAAACAATGCAGACGATTGAATTTTTTGATCCTCTTGGTCTACCCTAGACATTCTACACACCCCACATCAGCAACTATATTGAGAGCAGTGGGAAAACTATTGTTCAAAATCGGAAGAGAGTGCAGGATCTGACGACTAAAAGCTGTGGCTTCCATGCACTACTATATTTTGTGTTCCGATGTCACGATTATACTTACAAGCAGTTTCTCAACATTTATGGTGACAATCCTCGTCTGAACGACTTTCTAGTGGAAAATATCCTCTCAGACCTGTATAATATAAATTTCAGTGCCCTAAGAGTAAAGTGCTTAAAAAATGTTTGTGAATTTGTTTATTAATAAAATGTATATATACAACAATGTCTTTAAATCTTCACTTTAGATTTCTTCTTCTTCGGTGTATAGGCAATTGTCGTGAACCACTAATGCCGGTAAATCATTTGGATTCACTGTATATTGATCTTGATTGGCTGCAAAGTCAGGGTCACATTTTCTACAATACAATGTAACTTCACTCTTGTCATATCTCTTTGCATAGTCAATGATGCTATTTGCATTCATATTATGAAATTCACGAGTTTCAATCTGTCTGTTTGAAGCAATATCACATACAGTGTTTTCAAATGGTGAATCACACTCGGTAACTGCCAAATAAAAATCACTTGGTTTATAGTCATAATAGGCAGTGTCGTCACAACGATGACGTAGAAACCAAATTGTCTTGTTAGCTCAACAGTTGACTCGTAGACCAGATTCTTCCTCCCAAAACAATCTAAAGCCACGACGATACCAATCTCGTAGAAATAAACTAAAATCACGTTTGGGATTCTTTCCAATCATAGCGAGGTAAGTATTCTCCCACTGATCACATTTATCATAGTGACAATTGGAGCACAGATGTCCTCTAGGGTGAGAGTCACAAATCTCCTCAAGACATGAATTACAGTCTTTAATTTGTACTGCATATCCTCTATGTATTTTACAAGGATTACATAATTTACACTTTTCACTATAGTCATCAATAATTGTACAATTCTCACATTGAGTCCAACTGCCAAGAGTGTACATGCACAGTGGACATGTATAGAACATTTTTTTTTGGTTTCCGATGTCAACGCTCTCTCACAGCTAAAACGAAACTGATCGTCCCTGCTGACGGATAAATTCAGGGTGGAGGAATGGGAGAGGAGTAACTCTGTGACGTCACCTCTTTCGAATGGTGGGGGAGCCATCTACATTGAATTTATGGCTATGTTTTCAAAAGTGTATCCGTGATATGATTCTGCTTTGTTTCAATTAATATATCAATAAATTGAGTATAAGCATTTGAGTCACATCGACAAACCTTCATACAATAGTCCAATGGGGGAGAATCAGTCCCCATTATATTGTCAAGTGTTTCCCGAGAGAATATCCTGCGTTGAAGAGATAACTCAAGAAAATCATCATCCAAAATCAAATGTTTTTCCATAAAAACTAGATTCGATCTAATTCTCTCTTTCTCAAATTTATTCATTTTTCAATCCTTTAACTCTGACTGCTGACTCTAGACTGACCATGATTCGTTAGCCTAACATTCTAACAACAAAAAGAAAGGGAACATTTTCGATTTCGAAACAATTTTATTGAATAATTACAACAATAATACTAAGCATGTACAATTAGCGATACAGTTTATTGTCTTCGACATGTTTCACTAATGCACTTAAAGCACATTGAAGTCTATTCACATGCGCTATATCAACTTTTGCAGCGAAACATAATTGATCCTCCATTTTAAATTTGTTCAAGGATATCACATATCTTGTATAAACTTCATCCCATTCCAGACAAAGCCGTGATCCTCTCGTGATTTCCACCGCAATGTTTGGTGCTCTTGTATTATTGCTACCAACTCCACTATCAACTTCTAATAGGGTAATCATTCCACTCATCATCAGCACAAATATATCCAAATGAGTAAAGTCAAACTGTTCTCGCTCCTTTGAATTCTATTCACAGACTAATAAAAACTATAGCAAAAATCCTTTCCTTATATTCTCTGCAATCCTCTCCCGCTAATATGTAACCGGCCCTCTGAGTGGTTTAGAAGGAGACACGTGATCCGGTTTCCCGTTATCGGATTAAAACATTCTCCCCAACGATTAATTGATCAATTTCTCGGAAATTCTCTTCCCTTCGAATACGCAATCAATTTCTCGGAAATTCTCTCCATTCGAGGGATTCTATGCCCATATATGGTGCCCCGTTCGGAGTTAGACTCAATTGTAGATGGCAGCACGGTGTTCGTTCAGTATCCTATGCCCATATATGGTGCCCCGTCACGAGTTATAGATCAATACATTTCCCCCATCGTTTAATGCACATGTGCAAATTTCACTCCGGAGTCAATACACTTGAAAACAACAAATAAGTTGACCTTGAAAAAAGGAGTCATTGACCCGTTCGTGGATCGATAATCCTTGAATAAATTTTGTTCGTACAGCGTTAGACTAAATTGTAGATGGCAGCACGGTGTTCGTTCAGTATTCTATGCCCATATATGGTGCCCCGTCACGAGTTATAGATCAATACATTTCCCCCACCGTTAATGCACATGTGCAAATTTCACTCCGGAGTCAATACACTTGAAAACAACAAATAAATCGACCTTGAAAAAAGGGGTCATTGACCCGTTCGTGGATCGATAATCCTTGAATAAATTTGTTCGTACAGCGTTGGACTAAATTGTAGATGGCAGCACGGTGTTCTTTCAGTATTCATTATGCCCTTCCTACTCACTTCACATGAGAACATTTCAATTACAATGAAACAAAAAACACTTAATGGTTTATTCGGTATGAAGAAAAATGAAGTGCCAGCTATTTTCTTAGGTAAAAAATGAAAAGCTCATCCGTTTTAAATGTAATTAAATGAAATAATATGCAGACTGAAGTAGCTCCAGGAAGATGTTGGGATTTTCATCCTAGTTCATCACTTTTAATCCAATCAAGATGTTAGGACACTTAGTATCAGTTATTGAGTTTAAGCTTTGATTTCCCAATGCTCACAAAAATTACCAAATTTAAGAAAGTCGCAACAATAAGTCACATGTCATCAAAATACTCAAAGACTCCTCTTTGGTCCCCACCCAGACTCAAAGCTTCTGATATGGTCATTTCCATAGAAATCTCCAAAGAGTTTCGTTTTGAAATAGCTTTTAAGCGTAGTTAGGGGTATTTAACGTTTTTTGCTTTTCTTCAAACTTTGAAAAAAGTGTTATAATATTCCAAATGTTACATTTGTTATATTTGTGCATATTTTTGGTAATCATTTGTGGGGTGATCGAATTTTTTAAACCACTGTAGATACTTAAGAACGTTGCAGCATCTAGTACCCTGAGGTAATAAGACTGTCAAAGACTCCTCCTTGAACCTCCCAAATTGAAAGGTTTTATTATGACCTGGCCTTTTAATGTAACTTGGGCACTGGACAAAGGGCGCCTTTGTAACTCGATCGCAACGTTAGGTGGGGATATCGATTTCGCTTTCGTGACACCAATTCGTTTTAGTGTGAATCTGCCTGGTACTTATGAATGAATGTTTTCAAAGTAAACCCGTTTCATCAATAAGAAAAAAAAAAACGAGTTGGACGCATATGTCCCTTTCCCTTTGGACGACAAAACCAGGCACGTGCTGTATCAAGTATAACTCACGAAAATCTTGTTTATTTTTGTCAACTTTTCAACTTTTTGGCATCCCTGCTTTCAATAAAAAAAATCAAGGTACTATCACTTAAATCTAATAACTCCCTATGCCCCCCCTTCAGGATACCATCTTGACAGGATACCGTCTCTGCTTTAAATAAAAAAAAATAACTTATTGGCACCCCTGCTTTCAAAAAAATCGAGATATCATTTAAATATGATAGCTCACTACCCCCCCCCGGGATACCACCTTCATAGGATGCCGTTTCTGCTTTAAATTAAAAAAAAATTAACTTTTTGGGATCCCTGCTTTCAATAAAAAAATCGCGATATTATCGTTTAAATGTAATACCTCCCTGCCCCCCCCCTCTGGATACCACCTTGATAGGATACCGTCTCAGCTTTCATTAGAAAAATAATTTACTTAATAATTAACTAGGTCACTGTATGGTTCAAACAAACACGCAAAATAACGTTAAACAGCTCAGTGTTCCTTGAAAAAAAATTGAGGGTATGAGTAAAGGGGTACAAAGACAACAACAAAATGTCGAAATTATTCAGATATACCTCAAATTACTGAAAAACTGAGTCATAGATTCGCCGTGGCATTCAAGAAGATCCAAAGAATCTAATTAAAAGGGAGCACACACAAAAGCCAAATTAGGCCAGTAGCCTATGAGAAATCGCAAAATACCCAAGACAATGAATAAGTCCTAATGGGGGGCCCTGGGTCTATCAGAATATTTCAATGGTTTCCCAGGGAATGTGATATCATTTTCTTCTGTCTCCACTTTAAATGAAAAAATAATTATCTTTTTGGCATCCCTGCTTTCAATTAAAAAAAAATGAGGTATTATCATTTAAAAATGATAGCCCCCTATCCCCCCTATAGGCAATAATTTACAATTTATTTATGAAGCGTATTTTTGGGGTAACTTCCGGTTCGATCTTTAATGCCCCAACCTTGTACATAGCTTAGTCTATAGCTAAATTTTGTCTCAATAGAAGGTTTTTTTTCGGGGGGGGAGGAGGGGGGTAATACTGTTTCAGAAAGAAGATTTTATTTTCTATCAGGGTTCAACAATTGAGTATTAAACATTAAGAAAATCTTATCTAAAAACAGCAAAAAAAATGTGCAAATTTACAATTCAGCTGTAGGCTGAATCAGATGAAACAATCTGTCGGCAGATGAAACAATCTGTCGGCTGTCAATTTCAAAATCCAACTGAAGGCTGAAGCTGTATAGTAGTGAATGCGTTCTATAATTCTATTCAACTTGAAAATAAAATTCTTGACTACGAATGATTTAAGAAATAGCGATTAGGAAACTGCATTTGAAATGACTTCAACTCATTTCATAAAGACGATTCTTTTTTTGTCAACATATGAAGAACTGTTTATATTGCAATATTTTCAATTGCATATTGCATCTGTCTGGTTTTTACGCAAAGTAACAAAAGAGACGAAAATTAGCGAACAAGAGAGCAGTGAAGAATTATGGTATGCAAAGTAATATTTGGCAGGGAAAGTCACTGGTGATAAATCGCTAGGGGTGGCACCGTGATTGCGTGATTTTCGGGATTCGGGAACCAATTTTTTTTCGGGGTGACGCATAGATTTTTGGGAAAATACCCGAAAATTCGGGGATAGTGCCAGCCCTACTTGATTTCTAATCAGGCAAATCGAAATACTAAACCACACGAGAAGAAAGAGCTCCGACTCTGCGGTTGACGCAATAAAGAATTGCCGCAAATTAATTTGAAGTCGACCGAACGCCGCCGCCTCTGCCGGCGGTGGTGCGCCTGCGGCACGCCGGCGGCGGTACGACACTTCGGTGGCGTTCGACCGGGCCTCTCGTCGGCGGCGTTCGGTCGATCCGTCGGCGCGGCGCCGGGGTCTAGTTACAATACTTTTGTTTGCTCAAAATTCGACAAAGCCATGACAGGTAGGCTAGTTTATTTTGCATGATATTTCTAAAGCCAATTTAGATGAAGAAATGTCTTCAAAGTCAAGGCTATAAGAAAACAAAAGTTCTGGATATTTTTGTCAGTTTGTAGTTTTAAGCGCTAATATCAATATCAGTAATGATTCTATTTGAACTTTCTCCAAGTTGATCAAATTGGTCTCTAAACAGTTCATGATAAAAAATGGTTTTGGAACATGAAAAAAACAACAAACATAACGTCATGAAATCGTTTTCAACCCTGAGAGCAGGGGGGGGGGGGAACTGGGATTGAATCATAGGCAAACAGAGAATTTACTTGTAAAAAGAATGTGATTCAAAGACGTTTTGTTCTTTTCGCTGGCTTAAATTTACATACACACGAGCCAATCATGTGTTACAATCCTTTTACTTGCTCAAAATTCGACAAAGCAACGAGAGATTGGTTGGGTTATTTTGCTTTCATTTCCATACCTGATTTTCTCCAAGATATACAAAATGGATATCTGCACACTTCAAATTGCGCATATTCGCTGCTTCTCTCACTAATTTAGATGGATTTCCTTTGTCGTTGACTATTAGTAAAATAGGTGTATTAGGACCAGCATATTCAAAACAGCTTAGTATTGTTTTATCTTTTTTTCCAATGAAGGCTTGACCAAATATGGCTGCAACAGGATTCTGAAATACAAAATAATATATTCGGTAAGTAGCTTATAAAAAGAACGAATCCTCCCCCTCTTCCTGTTGGCGAAGTTGAATTATAAATTTAAGGTGAATTATAAATTTGTTAAAAAATTTTAATTCAAATATTCTCTTTAAAGTTGCGAAGTTGTAATTTTAAATTCATCTTAAGTTCATCTTCATTTTGATATCTTTTTATTTCGACATTGACATTTTTCATGTTGTTTTATTTTAGTCTTAGTATTTCGATACAAATTACCGGGGGCGATCTGAATTTTTCTTTTAGTCACGCTTATTCTACTGGTCAACAATATATCCGGTGTTACGGCAGTCTAAATGATATTTCACCCCCTCCCTAAAAATGATTTTAAAGATAAAAATATCTAGCTAAGTTTGTTTGTTTGTGAGATTTGCAACAGTGCCTATGCCAAAACTAATCTAAGACCAGGATGGGTGGATCCAGGATTTTTTTTAGGGGGGGGGGGGGAAATAGGTCGATCCGATAAACTTACATTAGGAGCAAGTTTAATTAACGCAAACTTGCGTTAATTAGGTAGATTACACTACTTTAGACCACGTTAGGGGGCACCCCTCCCCCTGGATCCGCCACTGAAGATCAGATATAAAGAGTGAGAAGAAGGTAAAACAAGAATAAAAATAGTTCTTTTTTTACTGGCAGAAGAACCATCAGTTGCATAACATTTTAACTTTCAAACCTTCAAAGCTACTGAAGGCTTGCTAAGTGAGATACCATCCATTTTCCCAAAAGAATATAAAAAGTTAGTTGCTGCAGCAGCCGAAATTGTAGCTGCTACCTCATAGGAAGAGCTAGACGTTATTTAAAGAAGTAAGGCTGGTGTGCCAACGTAGTCATGATTCTTCCGTGAATATTCTGAGTTTATTAGACGAATTTATTCCATTTTAAATGAGTAAGTTGAAAGAAGGAGGCATTCGAAGATCATGATGTGTAAAAAATCAGTTTTGCTGGATGTGTTTAAGATAAATAAATTGCTCAGTCTTGACCAACTGAAGTTTCAGAAAGCCAAACCTGTAATTATGACACTATTGTTTTTACCATAGCTTTAAAGTATTTTTCAGTTTTATAAATTATATATTTATACTTTCTTTGTAACTAAGCTGTTGCTGTTGTTGCTATTGAACGATAGAATAGAATATATTTATTCACTACAATAGCTAGAACTAACATGAGCATGTCAGTGTAAAGAAACAAAAAAACAAGCAGAATAAGGATTAAGAACAAAAAACAAACAAAAACAGCAACACGAAAGTTTAAAGCAGCAAGTGTTGCTTCAAGGTCAATAGATTAAGATGAGTCATAAATAAATTTATGTAGGTCAAGAGTCAGTTTGCACGGTTCAAGATTATACTAAAGCTATAAGCTATTCTTTATGTGAAACCATCCTTTTAGATAATTATATTGATGCCTCTTATTGCTTATAATCGGCATGACTCAATAGGAAATTACTATCAAACGCTTAATATTAGGCCCTTAGAGCCATTCGAGCTACTAAAACATTTAGGCCACTTAGATGTACCGCATCATAGACGCTAATGCTGCTATCATGACCTGCATTGAAGCATATAATAACCGAACCAATGGACACCCATGGTGTTCATTTAATTTGTCGAATTCCACGTGTTACTATGTTATCGATAAAAAAAAAACTTTTCGAACAAAATAAGTTTTTCAAAAAAAGTAAAGAACTCCATTAAATCAAAAATGAACAAAAATAGAATCAAATAATCTACCCAGCATACAACTATTACAAATCAGTATCAATAAATAAATGAAACCAAAAACAAACAAAAATTAAAATAAGTCAAACTCAAAACGAGCAGAAATTAACCTGAGTAGGGTTCTAAACCCTATGCTTACTAAAAGCCAGAATATAATTTGTACTTTACTGAAAAGAGTTCAAATGAATTTACTGAAAAAATATGTGTGCATTGTCAGTCTAATATATATATGCTGATATTTATTCCTTAAAATCTTAATTAATTTTTGATGTCTTAAAGTTATAAAAGTGAAAACATTTAATCGAATTTTTTTCAGTGAAGTACAAATTATATTCTGGCTTTTTGAAAGCATAGGGTTTACAACCCTACTCAGATTAATTTCTGCTCGTTTTGAGTTTGACTAATTTTAATTTCTGTTTGTTTTGGGTTTCACTTATTTATTGATACTGATTTGTGGTAGTTGTATCCTTGGTAGATTATATGATTCTATTTTTGTTCATTTTTGGTTTAATTGAGTTCTTTACTTTTTTTGAAAAACATATTTTGTCCAAAAAGTTTTTTTGATTAATTTCTGATCGTTTTATATTGACATTGTCTTTTTCAGGGAGAAAGACCGAGCCTCTTCTGAAGTTACACAACCATCCCTTCCATAAAAACATTAAGAACCCCCTGGGCATAACTTACAACCCTTGCTCCTAATCTCTGGGTTTTTTCAACCCCAAAAGCCTTGTTAAATGATATTTACATTATTTTGAAAAGAATGGCTATCTCAATAATTCTGTTAGACGAATTTCGGGACAATACGACGTGTGTTTAGGGGAGGGGTAGCTGCCCTCTGATCACTTTGACTCTTAAAAAGAGCACTAGAGCGAGTGAATACCAATCCAATGAGCCCCCTTCGAAGTTTATATGACCTGACTTTCTATAAATACCCTATATGTCCCCAGGGCATAACTTACAACCCTTGCCGTGAGGGCTGGGGGGATTTTGTTATCCACAAATATATAATTTCCAGACCTTTCTGATAGATTGAACAAAATGGCTTAATCGAAATTTTGATTGGAAGTGTTTGGAGAAAAAATAGGCGTGGAGGGGAACATTTGCCCTCTGATCACTTTCGACTAATAAAAAAGGCACTAGTCCTCTGAATTTCCAATTGAATGAGCCCTTTTTGAAGCTTCTACGACAAAACTTTCTATAAAAACCTTATATGCCCCAAGACCATAACTTAGGACTCTTGTCCTGAGGGCTCTGGGAGGAGGGTTGTCATCCTCAAAGACATAATTTCCAGACCTTTCAACTACTTTGAACAAAATGGCCATATCAAAATGTTTATCGGAAATGTTTGGGGAAATGATGGGCGCGGGGGGGCATTCACCCTCCGATCGCTTTTTACTATTAATAAGGACACTAGCACTCTCAATTCCCAATTGAAAGAGTCCTTTTTGTAGTTTCTACGACAACGCTGGCTAAGACTTAATTTCCAGAACTTTCAACTACGTTGAACAATATGTCCATCTCCAAAATTTTGATTGGATGAGTTTGGGAAATGGTGGGCTTGAGAGGGGCATTAGTTGTCCTCCAATCACTTTCCACAATTAAATATGGCACTAGCCCTTTAATTTATAATCGAACGAACCATTTTTGAAGTTTGTACGACATCGCTTTCTATAAAACCTAATATGCCCCCAGGGCATAACTTACAACCCTTGCACAGAGTGTTACGGGGGAGGAGGAGAGGAGTGTCATCCTCTAAAACATAATTTCCGGACTTGTCAACTACGTTGAACAAAATGGCTATCTCAAAATTTTATTCTATGTGTTTGGGGAAACGGTGGACGTGGGAGGGGTGTTAGTTTTCCTCCAATCACATTTGACTTTTAAAAAAGGCAATAGCCCTTCGAAGTTTTCGAAGTTTCTATGACAACACTCTCTATAAAAACCTTATATGCCCCAAGCGCATAACTTACAACCCTTGCCCTGAGGGTGGGGGGGGGGTTATCATCCTCAAAGACATAATATCCAGAACTTTCAACTACGTTGAAAAAATTACTATCTCAAAATTTTGATTATATGTGTTTGGAGAAATGATGGGCGTGATAAGGGAGTTAGTTGCCCTCCAATCAGTTTCGACTAGCCTATTTAAAAAGGTACAAGCCCTTTCAATTTCCAATTGAATGAGCCTTTTTTGAAGTTTCAACGACAACATTTTCTAAAAAAAAACCTTATATGCCCCCAGGACATAACTTACAAATATTGCCTTGAAGGCTGTTCGGCGAGGGGGGGGGGTTGTCATCACCAAAGACCTAATTTCCAGAACTTTCATCTACGTTGAACAAAATGGATATCTCAAATTTTGATTGAATGTGTTTGGGGAAATTGTGGGTGTGAGAGGGGGGTTAGTTGCCCTCCTATCAGTTTCGACTATTAAAAAGGGCACTAGCCCTTTCAATTACCAACCGAATGAGCCCTTTTTGAAGACTCTACGAAAACGATTTCTATAAAAACCTTATATGCCCACAGGACATAACTTACAACCCTTGCCTGAGCGGTTTGGCGGGTTTGTTATCCTGAAAGACATAATTTCCAGAACTTTCAACTACGTTGAAGAAAATGCGCATCTCGATATTTTAACTGGATATGTTACAAGAAATGATTGGCGTGAGAGGGGGGTTAGTTGATATCCAATCACTTTCGAGTATTAAAAAGGCCACTAGCCCTTTGAATTTCCAATCGAATGAGATCTTTTATGAAGTTTCTACGAAAACACTTTCTATTAAAACCTTATATGTCCCCATAGCATATCTTACACCCCCTGCCCTGAGGGGTTGGGGGGTTTGTCATCCTCAAAGACATAATTTCCAGAATTTTCAACTACATTGGACAAAATGCCTATCTCAAAATTTTGATTGGATGTGTTCGGTGAAATGATGGGCGTGAGAGGGGGGTTAGTTGTTCTCCAATCACTTTCGGCTATTAAAAAGGGCAATAGCCCTTTCAATTTCCAATCAGATGAGCTTTTTTGAAGTTTCTGCGGCAACACTTTCTATAAGAACCTTATATGCCCCTTGGGCATAACTTACAACCCTTGCTCTGAGGGCTCTAAAGGGGTTATCATCCTCAAAAACCTAATTTCTAGAAGCTTTAACTACGTTGAACAAAATGCCTATCTCAAAATTTTGATTGGATGTGTTTGGGGAAATGGTGGGCGTGAGAGGGGGGTTAGTTGCCCTCCAATCACTTTTGACTATTAAAAAGTTCACTAGCCTTTTGAAGATCCAATCGAATGAGCCCTTTTCGAAGTTTCTACGACAACTCTTTCGATATGAAGTGCCCTGGTCTAGACAAAAAATATATATATATATATATATATAAATAAATAAATAATACACTGTGCCAACATCGTTCTTTTCTTAGGCAGCGCTGCCTATGATTAATTTCCTTTTAGTTTTATTTGTCACTTTCAGTATTGTATAATTATTGTGTCTGTATTTCCCAGCATTATTTAAAAAACGATCAGAAATTGAAAAAAAAAGTTATTTTCAACCGAAAGCAAGGAGCACCATTAAAACAAGACTAACAGAAATTATTACGTATATGAGGGGGGAAGTCACCCCCTCGTTAATACCTCGATTTTTACGCTAAAGTTTCTTTTTAGTAATTTTAAAAGAGCTGTTTCTTCTAATTAAAAGACCTTTGTGATTCAGAAGTCATCAAACAGTTCGTGGTAACGAACTGTAAGTAAGGAGCGACCCGGCTCAATGGTAACCGAAACTCTAAAAACGGGATTTTGATACCAATAGATACATCAAAAGAATCAATTTTAATTCTGATTTCAAATATAAAGTTTCATTAAGTTTAATCTTACCCATCAAAAGTTACGTGCCTGAGAAAATTTGGCTGATTTTCGAAAAAAGGGGGAAAGACCCCCTAAAAGTTATAGAACCTTAATGAAAATCACAGCATCATATTCAGCGTATCAGAGAACCCTACTGTAGAGTTTCAAGCTCCTATCTACAAAAATGTGGAATTTTCCATTTTTTGCCAGAAGAAAGATCACGGATGCGTGTTTATTTGTTTGTTTGTTTGTTTGTTTGTTTTTTTTTTCCCCAGGGGTGATCGTATCGACCCAGTGGTCCTAGAATATCGTGGGAGGGCTCATTGGAACGGAAATTAAAAGTTCTAGTGCCCTTTTTAAGTGACCAAAAAAAATGGAGGGCAACTAGGCCCCCTCCCACGCTCATTTTTTTCCCAAAGTCACCCGATCAAAATTTTGAGATAGCCATTTTGTTCGGCATGTTCGAAAATATGATAAAAATGTCTTTTAGGATCACTTGATCCCCCAAAGTCCCCAGGGGGAGGGCTGAAAGTTATGAACTTTACTCAATGTTAACATATAGTATTGGTTATTGGGAAGTATACAGACTTTTTCAGAGGAGATTTTTTCTGGTAGGTGGGGGAAGGAGAGGGTCGGGGGCTATATGGAAGGATCTTTCCATGAAGGAAGTTTTCATGGGGGAAGGGACATTGCTATGAAGGGGGCGCCGGATTTCCCAGCATTATTAAAGAAAAAGATCAGGAATTAAATAAAAAAAACAAGTTTTTCAACTGATCAACTGATTGTGATTAAGAGGTCATTTTTAAAGAACTGGAAAAAAATTTGAACTATAGTTTAAAGAGCAGGGTATTGACTAGGGGGCGAACCCCCTAATATACGTGTTAAAAATTTATGAATATAGAAGTTCGTTACGTAAGTTAATTCTAAGTTACGTATATTTATTACTAATAAAAACGTTCGTAATAAAATTAAACAAGTTTCGAGAAAGCCATTTAACCAAATATAATATGCAAATTTTGTTTTAATTATTCATGTACGGTGAGCCAAAATCAAAACCTGCATTAATTCAAAAACGTTCAAAAATTAAATAAAAAAAAACAGTTTTTTTAACTGAAAGTAAGGAACGACGTTAAAACTTAAAACGAACAGAAATTATTCCGTATATGAAGGGGGCTGTCCCCTCCTCAACGCCTCGCTCTTTATGCTAAAGTTTGACTTTCTCACAACTCTATTTTTTTAAACAATAAAAAAACTTTAGCGTAAAGAGCGAGGCGTTGAGGAGGGGACAGCCCCCTTCATATACGGAATAATTTCTGTTCGTTTTAAGTTTTAACGTCGTTCCTTACTTTCAGTTAAAAAAACTTGTTTTTTTTTATTTAATTCTTAAAGAAGTGGGACAATTTCGAACTGTAGGGTAAAAAGCGAGGTATTGACGAGAGGGTGACCCCCCTCATATACGTAATAGTTTCTGTTCATTGTAAGTTTTAATGTTGCTCCTTACTTCCGTTGAAACAATTTGTTTTTATCTATCTAATGACTTGTAAGGTTCTAGCTAGAGATAACGTGAAAACTTTTTTTAGGGCAGAAAATAGTAATTATATACTATAAAAATGGTTGAGGTTTATTTTAAAAAGAAGATGAGTAGATGGCCCAAGTAGTCATAAAACCTGTTTTGATGTTTAATCAATTGATAAAGAGGGGTCGTCCTTAAAATAGACTCCTTGAAAGCAAGCTAAGATAACCAATGCAATATGTTTAGCCTTTTGGGTATAAGAAACAAATGTTGCCAAAAACCTTTTCCAGCTGCCGATTACGTGGAACCATTGAGCTAGTCAGTACTTGTATCTCTTTGGCAAGCATGATAACAAATCCCATTTGATGTGTTTCAACAATACTCTGACCAACAACTGTGTTTAGTCCAAGACCAAAGTGTTTTATAGTGTTAAACACAGAATGTGACGTCTCCCAGCTTTCTCTAATCGCCTGAAATGAAATATGTCCCAGTATTAGTAAAGTAAACAAAAGTGTACATAAAAAATATTTCCACTGCCTCACTTCGTACTTCAGAAATGAGCTAAATCACAGCTACGTTAACTCAAAAAATTTAAGGGAGTAGTCGAGCTGAATTTGTCAAAATCTAGGGAAGAGGGGAGGGGAAATTTTGTTATTTTTATTTCTATTTTGTGAATAAAAATACAAAAAAAATGTGTTTTTCAGTGAAAATGATCCTCTCCAAAAGGGCGTTTCTCAAAATAAAAAAAGGGACATATGTCCCCCTCCCGCCCCTCGATTTACACCACTGCGAAACCGAAACCTCTTAACATTAATTTCTACTCTTCTCTCACCACCTGGAATGATATTCCTCCTGTTATGCTTAAAAAAAATAGACATATATCTAAAGGCATTTTTGCCTTTGTATATCATGTGTTGTTAAAAAAAGGGAGTCAACTACTAAATTGTGGACAATATATCCATGCTTTTTGAAATAGTATGTATAGATTTAATTGCAGGAATTCTCCTATCATTACAGCGCAAAATCATAGATTTTGGGATTTTCTTCTAATTCGTCGTTTGATATTATAGATCATTCTCGTCAGTCAAAGTAGTTTGTAAGTTATTGGCAAGTACTATTGGCAACTTTTCTGGCTAAGGGAAATTCAAACATATACTAAAAAAACTTGTCAATCGGGACCTACAGAAACCCATGTTCAGCGAGAAATATAATATGAGTCCCCTGAAATATGAGCAAAGATTAAAAACAACATAAAGATTATTAAAATGAAGGAAAATAGAAAGTATATATATATATATATATATATATATATATATATATAATATATATATATATATATATATATATATATATATATATATATAATATATATATATATATATATATATATATATATATATCAAACACCGCAATCAGTACGGAAAAGGCTTGTATACATTTGATTCTATGGTATTTATTAGCACAATCTCAGGAATTCTGGTTTGATTTCAATACCTCATTCATATCAATGCATCAAAGAATCATCCATTTTATAGGATTTGTTTTCTTCTCGGACTCGTTGTGATTCTCGCTGTTGCTTCTCTTTTAACCGCATAATTAATTTACCATTCGGTTTGATCATTCCCTGTCGCTTTTCTTCTAACCGCAGATTTTGTGGTCCATTATTTTCATTTGAGATCCGTAGGGATGCTTGCTGCCGCATGTCTTCTAGATGCAGATCTGGTTTGCGTTTCATTTTCGTGCATCATTACATCAAACATTTTTCCATGCCTTATGACTTAGCTGTTTAGATTCATTCTAAATCATTCTCAGGAAAAGCAAATTACGCATCACATACATGTATAAGCATATACATAGTTGCTCGTTTAAAGGGAGTATATATATTCATATTCTCTACCTTTAAGTCAGAGGTTTTAAATAAGTAGTTTCACCTGAATTAAGAAATTCTGGTGTGAACTCAATTCCTCCTTCCTGTTAATGCATAAAAAAATCATCTATTTTATTTGATTTATTTTCTATTATGACACGTTGCGATTATTGGATTGTATTATGATATATGAATGAAGTGCTGTCGTTTTATGTGGGACTCTAGCCACCCTCCCCGAAGAGGCATATCAGGCTCAGCTTTGGTCCTTTAGACCCTATTTTCTTAAATTTTTGAATCAATATACCCACTATCCGGGTC
>CM051260.1:68652167-68667167 GCA_027921565.1 Artemia sinica | reverse complement strand
CTTCTTCTATCTTCTTCTCTTGTTACCAACCTGTTTCTTTAACATTTGTTCTTTTTCTTAGTTTCTCTTTTACTCTTCACTTTGCATGATTTTGTGCGGCCATACGATTTATCTAGTCGAAGGTTTGTGATGTGGTGACAAGGTAGGGATAGACAGTGACGACCACCTCGGTGCTGTTTACATTGCACCGGGTGGTGGGACAAAAACGGCGCGGGTGGCCCGTTGCGTGTCGGGCGTCATTGAGGAAAGAGAGCGCCTAACCTATAGTGGCATTGTAAGGGGTGCAGGGGGAACACAAACTTCGGTGGCGGCAACGAGTACGCGGGGGGGGATGTGCAAGGGATGAGGTATGGAGGACCAGAGGCCATGGCAAAAGCCAAAGCCAAGCTGGAGGGCTAGCAGGGGCAAGGTGTGGGCGGTCGGGACACCGCGGCGTGGGGCGTCAGAGGAAAGACAGAGCGCCGAACCGGGGTTTTGTGGTGGCACCGGGGGGAACAAAACTGCTGGTAAACGACCAACAAGGGAGCCAGGTTGGGAGGTGGGCAAAGGGATGGAGGCAGGGAGGACCCGAGCCAGGCAAAACCCCAATCCAACAGCAGCGCTAGCCATTTGCAATGGGACAACGGGGGATGCGTGCGGTCCCAGGGGGAGGGGGATTGACGGACTACTGCTTCAGGGGCAGGTGGGGACGTGCCGCACGGGGGCGGGGGACCGTAAAGGGGCGCGACACGGGGGCGGGCACGTCAGGTGGCAGTTGGGAAGACCGCGCGAATTGGCGTGGCATGCACAGTCTTCTAACCACCCCGGGGCTGGGGCGCTGCCAGGGGCAGTTGGGGACACGGGGGGGGGGGGGGGGAAGGCGGGCAGGAAAAGATAGCAATAGCCGGGGGGGGAGCGGTCGTATGGGGGCGTGGCGAGTGAGGGTCCAAGGGGGCAAGGGCACGGCTTAGGACGGGGGATATGTCATGGTTGGGGCCAAGAGCAGCAGGGGAGGAACTGCAACGGCAAATGTGTTCGGGGGTGTGGGGCCTGTTCAACAGCAAGAGAGTAGATAAATACCGGGTTTCGGGGAAACCAACAGGGAATTGAGGCTATCAGACGTCATGAGAAAATACGATAGATGCCAGATATGAGGTCAGAAAGAAGGCTGATATGAGGGAAGAACAGAGGACATGACGTCTGTGCAAAAAATAGTAAAGGCGCGGATGGGCGCTGCAGAGACTTCCCAAAGCGTGTAATACTTTCTCACAAGCTTTCACACACAATGCGAAGACGGCGGTGGCGGGCCAGGGGGCTCAAGCGTGGAGGCACAAACAGGACATAGCTGCCATACAAGTGCCGTTGGGTAAGTTAAAACATATATGTGGGGACAAAAAGCAAAAACAAAGGGACGCGGCAAAAGAGGGCGAAGGAGCCCAAAGAGGAAAAGAGCGGGCGGGGGGCAACGAGGGAGAAAGAAAGGGCAGGGCGAAAGGGGAAGGACGAGAGGGGAGAGAGAGGCAGAAGGAAAAGAGAAAGGAGGCGAGAGGCGAAGGAAGGGCCGGAATAGAGCCGGGGGGAGCGGAAAAAGAACAGCAAGCAGAAGGAAAGCGGGGACGGGGCAGAAAGAAGAGGGGGAAAACCGGGGGGCAGGGGAAGGGACAAAGGACGACAAGCGAGGCGGGGGGACAGAGAAATAAAAGGGGCAAAAGGGAAGAGAAAGTCGGACGCAGGGGGCAGGAGAGGGGACGGAAAGAGAAAGAAAACGCAGGGGCGCGCAAGCGGGGCAACGGCAGAGAAATTAAACAGAACTGCCTACCTTTCTAAAAACAGAAAAAAGTAATTCTGTTCCCCAATGGTACATAGGATTCAGATTCCAAAGCCTTTTCAAGGACGAAATTAATGCCTGAGCCATTTTTGCCATCGGCTGATATTTTTCTCTTTCTTCTTCTATCTCTTTTTCTTCTTCAAGACCTAGTTTTCGCTTTTCTAGAGATCTTTCTGCAAGAACCTAAAAATAAATTGGAAATTTCTCTTAGAATAAATGAAATAATTTTTACCTGGCATCTTAAATACGCTTAAATAGTTTGTTTTCAAAACTTATCCGCAAAAATAGATACAAAAAATGAAAATTTAGTGAATTGTAAAATTAATAACACAAAAGCAGATATCATTGACACAAATGAAGTCTCATTCAGAAATACTGAACACGTCTACTTGGATCATCACTTTCATCAATGCTGTTTGTAAGAAAATAGCTTTTGACACTAATTGGATCTTTTGGGGGCCTATTATTGCTAACACAGTTATTTGTAATATCTTGGTACTTACGTATTATACCAACCACGCTGTTGTTCTTGATCTGTTTAAAACCGGTTTTTCTGTGTGCACTCGGTGATAATCAGCTTAATCTAAGTGAGATAAGCTACTATGCAGGCATGTTTTAATTAAATATTTAATATATAGAGTTCGCTACGTTAGGTATTGAATATAATGCGTTTCGGGTGGCCTGCTTTCCATAATCCTCTGTTGTAGTTTCCATAATCTTGTCACTAAAGTCTTATATTTTCATCATTTGTTGGTATATGTCATTATTATGAACCTAACTTCATTTTTTGAGCGTGGTCGGTATAACAAGGGAGTACCTATATGGTTAGCAGCTCGTGTTAAGGTTATCAACGACCTCAATGGAATATTTTCCTACATAAAGTTCGAATCTAATTTAAAGTGACTTGTATTTATCGCAATAGGTTTGCACAAAAAAATAAATGCTTTTAGCTGTATTTTTTTATTTCTATAACTTTTCACGTGTCTTAAACACTTCCTCAAAAGCTCCTCACATACGATTCTAGGACTTCCAGCTTTTCCATAAACCTTCCATGAACCTCTCTTTGAGAGAGGTTTATAAAACGTCTTTTGGTCAATACACTGATACAATTGGTAATAAAAAAGAAATAGCCTCTAGTGTTTCAGAATTCAAAATGGATACATTTTAGCTAAAATGACATATTTTGTATTCTCAGGGGAGACATTCATGGACCAAAAAGTTGGAAACCCTGATCCTTCGAAATTTTCATTTGAAAAACATTAAGCATATTTCTTGGAGCATCCAACGCCACAGAGCCGTGCATAACAAAATATTATCGTAGTATCCTATTCTTTATTCTAAAAATTATCTTTTATACTTTTCAGTTTTTTTTAATCTAAAAAAAGTCTTCACATGACTTTTTCTAAAATTTGAAAACCCTGAAAATTTGAACATTGAAGTTTGACCATTTTATGCCTAATTAACAAGGCTGCCTGCACAATTGTTTTCAAGGGGAAGCAAGCTGTAGTAAACTACATAGAAAAATGCAGTGTAAATGCAAACAAAATTCAAAATTTAAAAATAAAATATTCTTCATTTTTTTTAATCTCTAAAAAGAAGTCTTCATAAGACTATCTCTAAAATTCAAAAGTTTTAAAATTTCCAACTGGAAAATTCTACGATTTTACGCTTAATTAACAACAGGCTCTACGCAAATTCTTCCGAGGGAAAGCAAACTCTAGTAATCTACATCAATAAGTGGATAGTAAATTTAAAAAAGAAGCATGTACAGCATAGCAAATGAGCGTAAAATAAGCAAAGCAACTGCCCAAAAAGTTAGTGTTCAAATACTTCGTAGGTAAGGAGCGATTCGGCCCAATAGTAACCGAAACTCTAAAAACATAGAGGTTTTTGCCAGCAATTAATGCATCAAAAGAATTGGCTGTTTTTTTTAAGGAATACCATAAAACTACAAGCGAACAGAAGTTATTTCGTATGCGTGGGGGGGCCAAACCCGCCTAATCAATCGCTTGTTATGCTAAAGTTTTTTAGTGTTTATAAAGCTTCTTATTCCAAATTAACGGCCCTTATGTTTCAGCAGTTGTTTATAAAGAATTTTGAAAAAAAGTCAATCTTTAGCGTGATTAATTAAAAAAACTTTTTCCACAAAATAAGTTTTTAAAGAAAAGTAAAGAACTCCATTAAACAAAAAATGAGCAAAAATAAAATCAAATAATCTACGAAGCTCGAAACTACCAAAAATCAGCATCGATAAATAAATGAAACCCAAAACGAACAGAAATTACAATAAATAACCGAGTCAAACTCAAAACGAGCAGAAATTAATATAAGTTGGGCGCAAAACCCCTATGCTTTCCCAAGGGCAGAACAAAATTTGCACTTTACTGAAAAAATACAAATGAATGTGCATTGTCAGTTTAATATACACATACTGATATTCAGTAATCAAAATGTTAAAATTATTTGATTTATTAAAGTTATAAAAGTAAAAACATTTATATTTTTTTCAGCAAAGTGCAAATTTTGTTCTGGCCTTGGGAAGGCATAGGGGTTTTGCGCCCAACTTATGTTAATTTCTGCTCGTTTTTGAGTTTGACTCGGTTATTTAGTGTAATTTCTGTTCGTTTTGGGTTTCATTTATTTATCGATGCTGATTTGTGGTAGTTTCGAGCTTGGTAGGTTATTTGATTTTATTTTTGCTCATTTTTGTTTAATGGAGTTCTTTACTTTTCTTTGAAAAACTTATTTTGTTGAAGAAGTTTTTTAATTAATTTCTGTTCGTTTTATATTAACATAGTCTTTTCAGGGAAAATTAAATAACACTTTAAATCTTTTCGTTTTTTAAGACTTTATAGTTTGGCCTGCTATTTGTATGCTGGAGAAAAATTTTCAGTAATTTTTAACAACATACACCCTTTTAAAAATCTGGACACAAATAGTACTGTTTAACTTAGTTTTATACCTCCTCTAGTTGATCTGAAATGGAAAACTTGACACCATTCGCAAAAAAAATCTCTTTACTTTCTTTGATAGCTTGGATACACTTACTGTATTTTGATTTGGTAAAATTTTAAGAGCAAAAGTAGCCTTAAAAGTTTGACTATAATACCCTCAGTCGTTCTTGGGATACTGCTGAGATGCCTTATTGGGAATTAGCAATATCACAGTGCATTTTGATTTAATCTTAAGGCAACATTTAGTTTTTAAACATAATGGGCAAATGGGAGGGTGGGAGTGGAAGGGGGATTAGTTGGGATTAAAAAGGGCATCCGCCCTTTGTATTTTCAATCGAATGAGCCCCTTTCGAATTTCCCACGACAACTCCTTCGATACGAAGTGCCCTAGTCTAAACAACAACAACAACAACAAAATATTGCTAATAACTTTCGAAAATTAAAAAGGGCACTAGCCATTTGAATTTCAAATCGAATGGGCCCTTTTCTGAAGTTTCTACGACAACGCCTTCATTAAGACCTTATAAGCCCCCCGGACATAACTTAAAACCCTTGCCCTGAGGGATGTGGCCGAGTATCCTCCTCAAAAACATATTTTCTATAAGTAAATCAACTACGCTGAACAAAATGGCTATCTCAAAATTTTTACTGGATGCGTTTAGGGGAATCATGGGCGTGGGGGGGGGGCTTGTTGCCCTCCAATCACTTTCGACTATTAAAAAAGGCACTAGCCCTTTGAATTTCCAATCGAATGAGCTGTTTTTAAAGTTTCTACAACAACGCCTTCTATAAAAACATTATATGCCCCCTGGGCATAACTTAAAACCCTTGCCCTGAGGGTTGTGAAGGAGTGTCCTCCTCAAAAACACACATTTTCTATCTGGAAATCAACTAAGCTGAACAAAATTTTTATCTAGAAATTTTGATTGGATGTGTTTGGGGGAAGGATGGGCGTGGGGGGGGGGGCTAGTTGCCCTCCAATCACTTTCGACTATTAAAAAGGGCACTAGCCCTTTGATTTTCCAATCGAATGAACTGTTTTTAAAGTTTCTACAACAACGCCTTCTATAAAAACATTATATGCCCCCTGGGCATAACTTAAAACCCTTGCCCTGAGGGTTTTGGGGGAGTGTCCTCCTCAAAAAAATATTTTCTATCTGAAAATCAACTACGCTGAACAAAATGGTTATCTCAAAATTTTGATTGGATGTGTTTGGGGGAAGGATGGGCGTGGGGGGCCTAGTTGCCCTCCAATCACTTTCGACTATTAAAAAGGGCACTAGCCCTTTGAATTTCCAATCGAATTGGCCTTTTCTGAAGTTTCTACGACATCACCTTCTATAAAAACCTTATTTGCCCCCAGGGCATAACTTAAAGCTCTTGCCCTGAGGGTTGTGGGGGAGTGTCCTTCTCAAAAACATATTTTCTATCTGGAAATCAACTACGCTGAACAAAATGGTTATCTCAAAATTTTGATTGGATGTGTTTGGAGGAAGCATGGGCGTGGTGGGGGGCTAGCTGCCCTCCAATCACTTTCCAGTATTAAAAAGAGCACTAGCCCATTGAATTTTCAACCGAATTAGCATTTTCTGAAGTTTCTACGACATCACCTTCTATAAAAACGTTATTTGCCCCAAGGGCATAACTTAAAACTCTTGCTCTGAGGGTTGTGGGGGAGTGTCCGTCTCAAAAACATATTTACTATCTGGAAATCAACTAGCCTACGCTAAACGAAATGGCTATCTCAAAATTTTGATTGGATGTGTTTGGTGAATGATGGACGTGGGGGGGGGCTAGTTGCCCTCCAATTACTTTCAACTATTAAAAAGGGCACTAGCCCTTTGAATTTCCAATCGAATGAGCCCTTTTTCAAGTTTCTATGACAACGCCTTCTATAAAAACCTTATATACCCCAGGGCATAACTTAAAACCCTTGCCCTGAGGGTTGTGGGGGAGTGTGCTCCTCAAAAACATATTTTCTATCTGGAAATCAACTACACTGAACAAAATGGCTATCTCAAAATTTTGATTGGATGTGTTTGATGGAATGATGGGCGTCAGGGAGGGGCTAGTTCCCCTCCAATCACTTCCGACTATTAAGAAGGGAACTAGCCCTTTGAATTTCCAATCGAATTAGCCTGTTTTGAAGTTTCTACGACAACGCCTTCTTATAAAAACCTTATATGCCCCCAGGGCATAACTTAAAACCCTTGCCCTGAGGGTTGTGGGGGAGTGTCCTCCTAAAAAACATATTTTCTATCTGGAAATCAACTAGCTTACTCTAGACAAAATGGCTATCTCAAAATTCTGATTGGATGTGTTTGGGGTAATGATGGGCGTGGGGGAGCTAGATGCCCTTCAATCACTTTCAACTATTGAAAAGGGCACTAGCCCTTTGAATTCCAAATCAAATGAGCTTGTTTTGAAGTTTCTACGACAACGCCTTCTATAAAAACCTTATATACCCCCAGGGCATAACTTAAAACCTTTGCCCTAAGGGTTTAGGGGGAGTGTCCTCCTCAAAAACATATTTTCTCTCTGAAAATCACTACGCTGAACAAAATGCCTATCTCAAAATTTTGATTGGATGTGTTTAGGGGAATGATGGGCGTGTGGGGGGAGGGGGCTAGTTGCCCTCCAATCACTTTCGACTATTAAAAAGTGCACTAGCCCTTTGAATTTCCAATCGAATGAGCCTGTTTTGAAGTTTCTACGACAACGCCTTCTATAAAAACCTTATATACCTCCAGGCCATAACTTAAAACCCTTGCCCTGAGGGCTGTGGGGAGTGTCCTCCTCAAAAACACATTTTCTTTTGATTGGATGTGTTTGGGTTAATGATGGGCGTGGGGGGTCTAGTTGCCCTCCAATCGCTTTCGACTATTAAAAAGGGTAATAGCCCTTTGACTTTCCAATCGAATGAGCCTGATTTGAAGTTTCTACGACAATGCGTTCTATAAAAACCGTATATGGCCCCAAGGCATAACTTAAAACCCTTGGCTCGAGGGTTTTTGGGGATTGTCCTCCTCAAAAAGATATTTTCTATCTGGAAATCAGCTACGCTGACAAAATGCCTATCTCAAAATTTTGATTGGATGTGTTTGGGGGAATGATGGGCGTGGGAGGGGCTAGTTGCCCTCTAATCAATCTCGACTATTAAAAAGGGCACTAACCCTTTAAATTTCCAATCGAATGAGCCTGTTTTGAAGTTTCTACGACAACGCCTTTAATAAAAACCTTATATGCCCCCAGAGCATAACTTAAAAGCTTCACCCAAGGGTTGTCGGGGAGTGTCCTCCTCAAAAAGATATTTTCTATTTGGAACTCAGCTACGCTGACAAAATGGCTATCTCAAAATTTTGATTGGATGTGTTTTGGGGAATGATGGGCGTGGGGGGGGCTAGTTGCCCTCCAATTACTTTCGACTATTAAAAAGGGCACTAACCCTCTAAATCTCCAATGGAATGAACCTGTTTTGAAGTTTCTACGACAACGCCTTCTATAAAAGCCTTATATGCCCCCAGGGCATAACTTAAAACCCTTGCCCTGAGGGTTGTGGGGGAGTGTCCTCCTCAAAAACCTATCTTCTATCTGGAAATCAAATACGTTGAACAAAATGGCTATCTCACAATTTTGATTGGATGTGTTTGGGGGAAAGATGCGCGTGGGGGGGGGGCTAGTTACCCTCTAATCACTTTCGACTATTAAAAAGGGCACTAGCCCTTTGAATTTCCAATCGAATAAGGCTTTTTTGAAGTTTCTACGACAGAGCCTTCTATAAAAACCTTATATGCCCCCAGGGCATAACTTAAAACCCTTGCTCTGAGGGTTGTGGGGGAGTCTCTTCCTCAAAAACACAAAGTCTATCTTGAAATTCAATACGCTGAACAAAATGGCTATCTCAAAATATTGATTGGATGTGTTTGGGGGAACGTTGGGCGTGAGGGGGGGGCTGGTTGCCCTCCAATCACTTTTGACTATTAAATGGGCACTAGCCCATTTAATTTCCAACTGAATGAGCCTGTTTTGAAGTTTCTACGACAACACCTTCAATAAAAACCTTACATTCCCCCAGGGCATAGCTTAAAACCCTTGCCCTGAGGGTTGTGGGGGAGTTTCCTCCTCAAAAACATATTTTCTGTCTGGAAATCAACTACGCTGAGCAAAATGGCTATCTCACAATTTTGACTGGATATGTTTGGGAGGATGATGAGCGCGGGGGGGGGGGCTAGTTGTCCTCCAATCACTTTCAACTATTAAAAAGGGCACTAGCCCTTTGAATTTGCAATCGAATGAGCCTGTTTTGAAGTTTCTACGACAACGCCTTCTATAAAAACCTTATTTGCCCCCAGGGCATAACTTAAAACCCTTGCCCCGAGGGTTGTGGGGGAGTGTCCTCCTCAAAAACTTATTTTCTATCTGGAAATCAACTACGCTGAACAAGACTGCCATCTCAAAATTTAGATTGGATGTGTTTGGGGGAATGATTGGCGTGAGGGGGGGCTAGTTGCCCTCCAGTCACTTTCGACTATTAAAAAGAGCACTAGAACTCTCGATTTCTAATCGAATGAACCCTTTTGAAGTCTCTACGACGACCCCTTCTATATGAAGTGCCCTGCTTTAAAGAAAAAAACAATAAACTGTACATTCTGTCGACATTGATCTAATATGCCTTCAAGGCATAACTGAAAACCCTTGCCCCGAGGGTTGTGGGGGAGTGTTCTCAAAAAGATATTTTCTATCTGGAAATCAACTACACTGAACAAAATGGCTATCTCAAAATGTTGATTGGATGTGTTTGGGGGAATGATGGGCGGGGGGGGGGGCTAGTTACCCTCCAACCAATCACTTCGGACTATTAAAAAGGGCACTAGCCACTCCAATTTCCAATCGGATGAGTCCTTTTAGAAGTTTCTACGACAACTCCTTCGATTCGAAGTGCCCGGATATGGAGAAAAAAAAACCACATTGTGCCCACATGGTTCTTTACTTAGTACTTTACTTTACTTTACTTACTAAAAAATACAATTTTTCGTTTTAGCCCGATTTTCTTGAATGAAAGTCTGTTTCTGACGTAGAATCACGAGCTGAGACCGAAAATATAATCAAATAGGTTGTTCACTGAACCAGAAAAAAAATCGTGATCATTAATGAATGATCTACATTTTTTTTAGAAAATAATTAGGGAAAGTGAATTACAAACCGAACTGGTTTTCAGTGGTCAGTATCGTAAATCAAACTTAAAACACTCTTCGTATACTATTTAGGGTTAACCCATAGTGTCTAATCTTCATAGTCTATTAAATGGAATCAATCTTATAAAAAATACAAAATAGAGAATCAGATTCCGACTAGTTTCACAACTTCTTCATTTGGAATGGATTAGCGACTAGGGTTCTAGGTTCTTTTCATCATTGTTGCTGTCAATTTTTGGGGAGTTGGAACACATTGTTCCCTTGCAGGTTCTGCATGCTGAAGTACAAACTAAGCCGTTTTTAAAGCAGTTACACCTCGCTGAACTACACTGTACACGACAGGTGCACTTCACGACCTTTAGGAGCATACGCGGGGTTGGTGGGAGGTCAGTTGTTAATGGGTACTGGAAGTCATCTTTATTCTTCCATCCCCATTCCTTGGCTTTCAGTTCTGGATCAGGCTCCCCGGTCCATACCTGAACTTGATAAAAAAAAACTCTATAGCTGTGAAACTTGGCTGCATCAGAAGTTGGTGGCAGATGTTCTGGGTGAACAAAAGAGTTTGCCGTTGTCACTTTCTTTTCAAAGACTTCCCTTCGGAGTTTGTTCAAGTTCCCTCCTTTCGACGAACCGTACATGATCAGCAGGGCGTCTAAGCCAGCGGTCTTGATTTCCTCCTTCGAAGCGGACTTCTGCATGAACACTGCAGCTGTTGTTCAGAAATCATTGTCTTCTATCAGCCTCTTCAGTGGAAGACCTTTTCCCACACCGAGGATTCGCGAAGTAGAGTCACAGCCTAACAGGGCGTGAGCAAAAAGGATCAGATGACAAGTATCTTGTCCCAGCTTCTCTTTCAGGGTGTGTATGTCCCATATTCGGGGAGCTTTATTCGACTTTGGCTCAGGTGCGAAGAATAGTTTCTTGCTTGACTAGTCACAGTGGTAGCATAAGAGAACCAATAGATCGGTATCGTCCCCAACTACGGCAGTGTCGTGATACCGTAAAGAGGCAACATCAGCTTCTACAATCGGGACATCTGCGTCACCTGATGCCTGGGAGACAGAGACACCCTTTGCACGGAGATGATCAGCCAAAGCGCAGATAAACTTGGCTTTGTTTTTCTTGCGAGATAAGAACTCTTCTTTCTTCACCTTGAGCTGAGCTGCACACCCGCTGTGAAGAAGATCTCACGGCCAACTGTACGACTCCTCTGCGAGTGAGCCATATCTTTTATGGAAGCCCCACCATCGTAGCCGTCGAAAACGATAGTGGCAGAAGGGTACTTTCCTGTCACGTAAGTTGCATCATGGTCTAGAATCTCCAGGTACCTTCCATTTTTTGTCCATGGTATCCTGTGCAGCAGAGTTCCTCCGTCTAGGATATATCGAGTGCCTTCGGGGAGGGGAAATGAATGTTTCTCAAGGTTGCACGCCTGGGCTATGGCCTTCGCAAGTTCTGGTTTGTTCGCTATCCGGAGCATGCAGGAGCTGTCAAAAAGTGACGCTGGGTAGGAACACAGTTCATGTTGAAAGTACTCAGTTTCCGTAAGATTGATCCTTTTCGCGATCATGATAAACCTCTGAAAAAGAAGAGTCGGGTCTAGTCGTTTGCAGTCTCCGCTTTGACTTTGCTTGGTGGTCATCTGGATTGCCTGTTGTTTTCGTCGAAACACAAAGTCAGAGACCAGCTGTCCAGATATGGCGTCAATGACTTTTAGGCCAACATCTTTGGCAGAAGCAACGTTGGCAGACGGATAGACAGTTACACCATTTGCTATGCTTCTTAACTGAACATCTGCCTCAAATGGTGAACCCCTTTCCAGATACTCGATAATCGTCTGCGTATCTTTGCAGTCTCTCAGTTGCATCGGCTCTGACATCTCCTTGTGCTGATTGCTTGTAACGTACTGAATTTGTGAGATACGTTCCATCAGAAGTTTTACTGTAGAGCAGACTGGTCGCGACAAAACCCATAAGGACCTCTGAGCCTCTGTCATGCCGATGCCATTGGTAAGGCCACCAGAGGTTTTAAGGGAGCGCATAAGCTCCTGTTCAATGACATGATCTGTGGAGAGTCAAGCCCAGAATCTATCAGAACGTCTTACTACATGCATGCCACTCTGGAAAGCCTGGTAGACCGGAGGATGGGTATCTTGGAGCTTTTCCATTCGCTGGAGGTAAAGATGGCATGATTTCGTATAGTGGTTGTGTCCTGCAGCCGCCAGGTAAGGTAACATGTCTGAGGTAGACTTCAAATGGAGCTCCCATGACCCAGTTCGTTCTCCTTTTACAAAGTTTCGTAGAATCACAACCATGTCCAAATACTGGAACCAGCTTTGAAATCTTTAAAACGCTGAGTGATGAATGTGACGATTTTCATTTTTATTGCATTACGTAGTCTTCAAAGTGTCTTATACTAGTGCCTAGTTCAGGTATTTTTACGAACAACCGATCATTTGTTGAATAACAAGTGCCGATTGATTGTCTTTACAAAAATTACCGCAACGCATATTGATGATAGTGAAAATTTTTTGTTTTGCACCAGACACCCAATCTGACTTCATTTTCTGTCTCAGCTTGTCATTCTGCATCAGAATCATACTTCATTTCAAGAAAAATGGTCGGATACTAAAATCATATTTTTTTTTCGGAAAACGTAAAACAAATCGTATTAAAAGCCAAAAACGGTTATTTTGCGTCGACTCAGAATATGCGAAAATGGATATGTTGTTCATTTTTTTTTCTCTACAAGATGGTGTAAGAATCATTTCTGTTGCAATTTGTTTCGGGTCAAACCTCCATTTGCCTGTACTATAGGAAGCGCTAGCGCGCTGCCCATGAAAAGTTGAGGAAAGGCCAGTCCCCCATCATGTGCGGAATAAATTTTGTTCGTTTCAAATTTTGACGTCACCCCTTACTTGAAGTTTAAAAAAAGTTATTATTTTTTTTTTTTTACTTAACTTCGCAGAAAAGATTGAAATTCTTTATAAGTATTTCAATTTTTGGCACTTGTTCTGTATTTTTTTTTTTTTTTTTCATTCCAGGGAAGATAAATTTTTTCTTTACCATCCATCCTTCCTGTGGGAACCCAAGCTGATGAAGTTTTGTCACTAGTTGAAAAAGAAATAAGTGGTTAATAATAAATTGGCTCTAAGTGTTTTGATTTTTTTTTTCTTCTCCGTTGCGTTCCGATGCGTGCTTTATTTCCTAGTCATGAAAGATAGAAAAATAGATTTTACTTAGAACTCTTACTTAGAAATACTTGAAAGTTTTCTTAGAAATAGAATTTACTTAGCCATGAGTCTACTAACCACGAAGGATATTGAAATAGAGAGCTAACTTGTAAAAAAGGGAGAGTTTACTTAGCCTAAGTCTCATAGCCATGACGGATAGAGAAAACCAGAATTAACTTGTAAAAAATTTGCTATTTCGAAAACTTCTGTTTTTTTTTACCTGCTTGAAATATTAACATGAGAGAAACGGTGAGGTGTAATTTGATTTTATGTTCTTTTTAATTGCTACTGAGATCTGACGTTTGAGCCTAGGACTTTCCCTTTTATTTCTTGGCAGTCTTTTTCATAGTATTCCTTTTTATTTCATTCCATAGCTATCCAGTCCTATCTTTTTCAGGTGCATAGACTTTTAGTAGAGAAAATACACAGAGAGCACAAAAGAAAAAACAAAAAATGAATGAGAAATAAAAGGTTCTGCTTTAAAATTACTGTTACATTAACAGGTTTACTAGGAAAGGTCTGAATACATATGAGCGTTTTAAAATCAGGTATAACTACAAAATAGTCCTTTGCAGTGAGACTGAGGACAAGACACACCTTTCCTTTAAATTGATCAGTTTTATCTATTAATGTGCGCAGCAGCATGCTAACGGATCATCCATTATTTTGTGAAGCGAACTTCATAAAATCTTTAATACTCTTTGAATTAAATCTTGATATTTTAAAGTCTAGGCCACGTTTCGTTGAAGAGAGATGACAGATTAGGATTGCACTGCTTGGCCATCCATCAGCGGCAAAGAAAAGCACGTCGTCCCCAAATGGGGCGGGAAGAGGCTATACGGAGGAATTTTGAAAAAAGGAACTTAATAGCAGGGGGAAGAAGGGGGGGTTGAGGGAAGCCCACGTTTCATAGAGGAAGGATGACAGATTAAGATATCACTTTTTGGTATCCATCTGGGAAAACAAGCCGGTCGTCCCCAAATTGGGGGAGAGGAGGCTATAAATAAGTGACTTAAAAAATGGAGCTTAATAGCAGAGAAGGAGGAGGCTGAGGGAAGCTTTGAGCGCACTAGGGTGGAGAAAGAGTTTTTGGAACTGTCTTGACCTCAGGTGGCTTGGTGCTGCAATGAGTTATTAGTATTAGTTGTATTACCTATTTTAAAATAGTTTTTACCTTGGAAGCGTACAACATACGAATAGCTGTTTCATCTTGTAAAATATTGATTTCAGGATCTTGAAGGATATCAAGAATTCTATCTTCTAGTGCTCGGCCTTCTTTTTTGAGGTCGTTAAACTCATCTTCGAGTTCTCGACGCCTACTTTCAAGTCGTGGATTAATTACGCTGCAAAGTTCTGATAAAAGACGACTTTGGATCCCTTGCTCCGTAAGCTCAAAGTCAAACACGGTCACCTACAAAGTTTAAAGTAAAATAATTTAAACATAATAAGTTTAGCTTCACTGAACAATATCTCTTGAACGTATTTATTATTAACAATTATTATATCTTTTGGGAAAATTGAGTAATGCTTTCAACGATGGCTAGGCTATTTGTGACTTTATTTTTTATTCATTTTTGTTGTTTGTTCATTTTTTTTTAATTATATTGTCTTTTAATCGGAAAAAAACATTGATCGAATAATTCTAATTGAAATTGAGCATAAAAATTGTTCAAAAAGAAATTTCTTTATTAATTAAAATAAACCCTCTTGGGCTGAGCCTAAGAGTTTAAAAAAGTAAAACGTAAATATATCTTTTATAACTTTAAAAAGAAAAGAAATTAAATCGTACACAAGGATTGTTCCACCCTCAAT
>CM051260.1:68557167-68647167 GCA_027921565.1 Artemia sinica | reverse complement strand
ACCATCTAGTAGTGTCAAGGGTTAATTTAAACCTGAAACATCGGAAGTGTAACTACCTCCCGGGAAGTTATGATGTTGGTAGACTCCAGGATGAGAATTTGAGAGAAACTTTCCAGGAACAGTTGAATGCTAAACTTGAGAGTTTAAAATTTGATAATGTGGAAGATGGTTGGAGTAATTTTAGAAAAATAATTTGTGAAGTTGCTGAAGGTGTATTAGGGAAGAAAGCTAGAACTGCAGCTAAGAATATTAGTGAAAAAGCTTTATGTTTAATAGAAAGGAGAAAAGGACTTGTACAAGAATTATCTGAGTGATAGATCGTATGAAAACAAAAGAAATGTAAAGAAAGTGGAGAAAGCATTAAAATATGAACTAAGGAGGTGTGAAGTGGAGGCCATGGATAAAATTGCCGAGGACCTGGAAGATGCAGCTAGACGGCATAATAGTAAAATATTGTACTGGTACGTTAACAAATTGAGAGGGAGTAGTCAATCCGGACCTGTCCCAGTTAAAGATAGGAATGGGGTCGCAATTAGCGATAAGGAAAAAACTAAGGAGAGATGGGCCGAACATTTTGAGAACTTGCTTAACCGAGATAGAGTTGCAGGAAAAAATATAGAGCAAAATGAAAAAGTTTGTGATACTTTGGATGTGAAGGAAGATTTGTTTTGTGAGGAGGAATTAGCAACAGTACTAAAAGGATTAAAGAATAATAAGGCTCCAGGCGCTGATAGGGTGGTAAATTAGTTTCTTAAATATGGTGGCTCTGAGGTTAGAAATAAGTTATTGAAGATTATGAATATGATTTTTGAAAAAGGGGAAGTACCTAACGATTTTAGGAAAACCTTAATTAAGCCACTTTATAAGAAAGGTGATAAAAGTGAGTGTGGTAATTATCGAGGCATTAGTCTGGTCTCTGTAGGTAGTAAATTGCTTAGTAATATGATACTTTTTAGACTGAGAGATGCGATAGACAAAGTTTTAAGAGAAGAACAGTGCGGTTTTAGAAAAGGTAGAGGATGTGTCGACCAAATTTTCAATCTTAGGCTAATAATTGAGAAGTGCCTGAGTTTTCAAACACCTTTGGTCCTCAGTTTTATAGATTACGAGCAAGCGTTCGATTCTGTTGATAGAAGAGCTTTAGTAAAGGTTTTATCCTTGTATGGTATACCAGACAAATACATTAAAGTGATTAGTGCTATGTACGAGAATAACACTGCTGCGGTTAAGGTAGGAAATGAGGTTAGCAGCTGGTTTTGTATTAAATCAGGAGTTAATCAGGGCTGTGTTCTATCCCCCTTTATATGGATTATTTTGATGGACTTTGTTTTAAGGAGCACAGGAAAGGCAATGGGAGACCACGAAATCAAATGGGGAGGAAAAAGTCTCCTGGACTTGAATTATGCTGATGATTTAAGCATCCTAGATGAAAGTGTGAGCAAAATGAATGAAGTTTTAGAGGTTTTGCGAGTTCAGGGTGCTAGAATTGGTTTGAAAATTAATGTTAGGAAGACTAAGTCACTAAGGCTAGGAATAAGTGAAGATGAAAAGGTGACTTTGGGTAATGAAAAGATTGATCAGGTTGGCAGCTTCACTTACCTTGGTAGTATTATTAGTAAAGAGGGTGGGAGCAGTGAAGATGTTAAAAATAGAATAGCCAAGGCTCAGGGCGTTTTTTCACAGTTAAAAAAAGTCTGGAAGAATAGGAAGATAAGTCTGTAAACCAAGATTAGAATATTAGAAGCTACAGTGATGACAATGGTCAAATATGGCTCTGAAGCATGGACGCTCCGAAAAGCGGATGAAGATTTGCTAGATGTTTTCCAGAAAAATTGCTTAAGGATTGTTCTGGGTACCCGGCTGACTGACCGTATTTCAAACAATAGGCTATACGAAAAATGTGGTTCAATACCGCTCTCTAGGGCTATAATGAAAGAAAGGTTGAGGTGGTTAGGGCACGTTGTACGGATGAAGGATGACAGATTTCCGAAGATTGCTCTTTTCGGCCAACCATCTAGGGCTAAACGGAAAGCAGGTCGTCCCCGTCTAGGATGGGAGGACGTCATAAAGAAAGATTTAAAGGAAATGGGAACTTCGTGGGCGGGTGTAAAAAGGGAGGCTTTGAATAGATTGGGGTGGAGGAGGATCGTGCGTAGCTGTGTTGGCCTCAGGCGGCTTGGTGCTGCGGTGAGTTGTTAGTAGTAGTAGTAGTAGTAATAATAATACAGAGTCTCATCGCGATAAATTACAAGTCATTTTGAAACTAGATGACAAGTCGTTACCAAAACATCATGGAAAAAGTTGAGTTAGCCGGATTATGTATTCCCTTGGCCCAATAGGGATACGGATAACATATCTCTAGTAACGCCTTAACGTAACCCTTGGTGAAATTTGGAGAATATAGTAGGAGGATTTGCAGTTTGCAGGCAGTCTTATTGCAGTTTTTGACCAGTCTTAGGCGAGTTTTTGAGTGAGCCTATTATCAGTTTTATGACAATCTTATGCAAGTCTTTTGTTATGTTAAGCCAAGTTTTGAACTTGTAATTTAGATAGACCCATGTTGGAATCTATCTCTTAGTGTATAATTTACCATAGTGCCCACACTAGTAGATTGAAGTGCCATTCCTGGACAAACCTTGTATTTCAAATGTGAGTAGAAAATAAACACATTACTTTCTAATTCATGTCTTTTCATGCTAGCATTTCTCAGGAGCATTTCTTAGACCTTGTGTCTCTAACCGCTCCCTAAGGAATCTGAATCCTTATAATCTGTTTTGACTCAGTAACGGTCATTAACATATGCTCCCTATTTGACTCACTGTTTTAATCCCCGTCACGCAAAATCCCCCCCTCAAATTATGGTCTAAAATCACTCCACTAACCACATACCACCACATACGCTAATCACGCTTGGTAGATTATTTGATTTGATTTTTGCTCATTTTTGTTTAATGGAGTTCTTTACTTTTCTTTGAAAAACTTATTTTGTGGAAAAAGTTTTTTTTTAATTAATCAAAAGAAACAAAGGTTTGGCGATATATCTTTCATAATGACAAAAGATAAGCTGAGGCAAAACTTAAAGGCCAAATAAAAAAAACGTAATTTTACAAAGGCACTTTTTCTAATTTAAGGTCCATTTGGACGTCGTAAAATCAAGAAAAGGCTCAAATTGTCTGCGTTTAGAAGACAAGCGACAATGAGATTCCATGTATAGAAGCCTGCCGTGTGCCGAGTGCCGGGCTTCCGATACTATATATATATAAATATATACATATATATATATATATATATATATATAAAATGAAATTACAATAAATTATTGACACAATAGGTATGATAATAAGAGAAAAAACTAACTTTGCTAACTGATTCAGCTGAAATGGTCAGATAATCTAGTGGAGAAGAAAAGAAAAGCTGAAAGCCTCTTCCGATTTCAACAGACTGATTACCAAGGTGCACTATTTGGCTATTTCTTGCATTTAGTAGAATATCATCTGTAAATAAACAAAACATTAAATCAATTTTTATATCTGACAAGGCACACAAGCACGGACCTTTTCAGAGGTGGGGGAAGGGGCTGATGTCCTATGAACAGGGAAAGATCTCCAAAACAGTGCAAAATATGCTAATTAAGTGGAATTATTAGAACTAGTAGGAAAAATTTCTAGATTTTGACGGAGGAGGGACATTAAAGTCCACGTGCGAGTATGTTAAGCCAAGCTTTACATACGTTCTAAGTTTTATTTTTAAGGGGAAATGGTTATCAACAATTTGAGTGAAAATAGAAAGCCCTTTCATTGTTATGTTTTGTAGAGACTGTACCATGTCTAGGGAAACACCTGCCCCTATAGCTCCCAGATTTTCCAAAGATGGCATCTATAGTATATCTGCTAAAACGTATTTAAATAATGTAATAAATATTATAATTTTGATTAGACTTAATTGCAGATATTTTTTTTAAGTTGCTACCACCATAGGATGAACAGATTTAGAAAAGGAGTATATGAAAGCCCAAAACTACGTTTTCCGTTCAATTTTACAAAGAAGAGAGCAAACTACTTTAAAATAAATGCTACTACTAGTATTAGCAACTCATTGCAGTACCAAGCCACCTGATGCCAACACAGCTACGAACACTCCTTCTCTATCCCGACCCATTCAAAGATCCCCTCTCCGACAAGAATTTTAAGACCTTTATGTCCATCATTTTCATTTTTGATGTACAATTCAGGAATTCAAATCATATTCGGCTGCACCGAAACCTTTTTTTTGTAGACCAGAGCCGTGACTCTTATTTGTCTGATAATTTCACGACTTTTAGATTTAATAGTTATGTTGTTTATTCACTACAAACTCTCCAATGGAACAGAAACATTTAAGGAAAGACAAAAATTTTATTTCTTATTTAATTTTGTTCTGCTAATATGTCTATTAATTATGCACATACTAGCAAAAGCGAATAAGGACAAGAGACGCCTGTTCAAAAGTTTGGTAAGAAAATCAAAATGTTACTAATTTGATAAAACTTAGTTTCAAACATACATGCATCACATGAAAATTAAATAAAAAGGTACACACATTAAAATAAATTAAATAATAGATATATTATAGGCAGCGCGATTGCACTGCCTAAGTAAAGAACGATGTTGGCACAATGTATTAATTATTTTTCCATACCAGGGCACTTCGTATCGACAGAATTGTCGTAGAAACTTTGAAAAGGGCTCATTCGATTGGAAATTGGAATTGCTAGTGCCCTTTTTAATAGTCGAAAATGATTGGAAGGCAATTAAAACCCCTTCAACGCCCACCATTTCCCCAATCACATCCAATCGAAATTTTGAGATAGCCATTTTGTTCAGAAATTATGTTTTTGAGGAAGACAATCCCCCACAGCCTTCAAGGCAAGGGTTATAAATTATACCCTGGGGGCATATAAGATTTTTATAGAAAGCGTTGTCCTAGAAACTTCAAAAAAGGCTCATTCGATTGGAAATTAAAAGGGCTAGTGCCATTTTAATAGTCGAAAGAGATTGGAGAGCAACTAACCCCCTCTCACGCCCACCTTTTCCCCAAAGACATTTAATCAAAATTTTGACATAGCCATTTTGTTCACTTAGTTTAAAGTTCTGGAAACTAGGTCTTTGAGGATGACAACCCCCCCCCCATGCCCTCAGGGTAAGGGTTGTAAGATATGCCTTAGAGGCATAAAAGGTTTTTTATCGAAAACGTTGCCGTAGAAACTTAAAAAGGGGCTCATTCGATTGGAAATTGAAAGGGCTAGCGCCCTTTTTAATAGTCGGAAGTGATTGGAGGGCAACTAACCCCCCTCTCAAACCCACCATTTCCCCAAACACATAAAATCAAAATTTTGAAATAGCAATTTTGTTTAACGTAGTTGAAAGTTCTGGAAATTAGGTGTTTGATGGTGACAACCCTCCCCCCAGCCCTCAGCACAAGGGTTTAAGCTATGCCCTGGGAGCATCTAATGTTTTATAGAAAGTGTTGTCGTAGAAACTTCAAAAGGGTCATTCAGTTGGAAATTGAAAGGGCTAGTGCCTTTTTTAATAGTTGAAAGTGATTGGAGAGCAACTAACGCCCCTCTCACGCCCACCATTTCCCCAAAACTATCCAATCAAAATTGTCAGATAGCCATTTTGTTCAACGTAGTTGAAAGTTCTGGAAATTAGGTCATGAGGATGATAACCCCCTCACAGCCCTCAGGGCAAGGGTTGTAATTTTATGCCCTGGGGACATATAAGGTGTTTATAGAAAGCGTTGACGTAGAAACTCAAAAATGGCTCATTCGATTGGAAATTGAACGGGCTAGTGTCCTTTTTAATAGTCGAAAGTGATTGGAAGGCTTGACATTTTTATGTAAAGATAAAAAAAGAAACGTGGAGACCAGATCCTGTAAAATTCCTGAATATCTTGCCAGTTTTTTTGTGTGTGTGTGTTTCACCCCTCAAGCTGTACCTGCTATATTAATAAATTTGGTATTAGCTAGACAAATCTTAAAGAGCTCGTCTTTTAGCTACTACGAGGTATGATTCAAAACTTTTTAAACAGATGGCATCATTTTTCAGGAGGAGTTAATATAATTGCATGTTAGCACGGAAATGGTGGATTGGTGTCTTTGATACGCCTACAAAACAAGCTGTGAGATGTATTTGCTCAATATGGCATGGCAACCTGTTAAGTCCTGGCACGTATATGTTTCCTAGCAGATTATCCACTGTGCAAAATGTATAAAAAGATTGGAACAAGGTTTTTCAGTATATTTTGTTTTTAAACTAGGGAATCAGCTTCCGAGGCTTTTGGACACTTACTAACAACTTTCAGTGATAAATGTGTGACTCGGTCAAACATTTTCATCTAGCTAACCAGATATGTGAACTACCTACTTCGGCTGCCATTTTGGACAAGTAACACTACTGTATTGACCAGATATGAAGTCACAATGCCCTTAGATGCTATCCAAAGAAGACCTGAGTCGTTTAGAAAGTGTATAGATATAAATTCTTCTTTCCTGAAAGTAGGGTTGTCAATCCTTAAAAGTTGATTTTATATTCAGTTTATTTTTTTTCATGCTCCGTCAGTTGTGTGCTTTTTTACATTATGATGGGCAATACAAATTTATTATTATTATTATTAGCAATATTACTATTATTATTATAAATACGATCGCCAAATAGTCGAGGATGAACTTCGGTCCGGTCGACTATCCACATCAAAATCTGTCAAAAAGAATGTGAAAATTTGTGATTTAGAGCGCTTGGACCATGTAAATGCAATTAGGAAGATGGCTAAAGACCTAAATTTTAATTTTTTATGCGGTTTAGTCAATTTTAACTAATGATTTGAAGAAGCATGGAGTTTGCACAAAATTTCTTCCATAACTTCTATCAGGCGAGCAGAACACCACCGACTTAAACTGAAACACAACCAAGAACTATTGGTCGAGTGAGAAGATAAAGTTGGTGGTTTTTTTTTTCATTTCTAGGGGTATTTTGAATCAAGAACTTGCCCCTAAAGGTGAGGACAGTCTACCAGGAGACCTACATAAGTGTCTTTCGGCGTCGGTGTGAAATGGTTCAATGAAAAAGGTTTGGCCTATGAAAATAGAAAATTGGCTCAGTCACCACGACGGCGCACCAACTTGTTCCATTTTCTCGATCCAGGTATTTTAGGTCATTCAGGTCGTCATATTTATACCCTTACTTATAATTGTTACTGAAAGGAAGGAGATTTGACACAATTGATAACATTTAAGCAAAACATCTTGAACAACTGAACTACTTGCAGATACTAAAAGGAATCCTTTTTATTTTCTAGAGACTTTAAAACTATTATATACTATATTATGTATTCCTAGATACAAATTCAAAACGATCAGACAGAATCTGTAGAAAAAGTAAATTCTTAAAACCATTAGTAAAACACACAAAAAACTCAACTTACCTAAATAGGTGGGAATATCGCTTTCACAGTATTCAACCAGAACAGGGGACCCTTTCTTGCCAATTCTGCAAGGTTGTCGACCCAGCATGGATCTGACCAACTTAAAACAGAGAGAGGTTGTTTGCTTGTTTTGAATAGATTCTGAAGCCATTGCTTGACATGATCTACAAAAACAAAATAATGCATCAGACTTTCAATTCTTGTATCTTAGTGCAGGAGCAGACTCAATCTATATTCGACGTTTTAAATTTCAGCAAAGTGGGAACCGAAAAATATAGGTCAACTGCTTGGGTTACTTTAAAGTTTTGATTTCCGTAACCAGGGTGGTCAAAGTCTCCTACCGCACTTACTTGTATCCAGGCACCAACAGGCGCAGCTTCTTTTTCAGGACAAAAACACGAGGAAATCTCCAAGAGAATGTAGGTGCTGTTGTTATTGTAAAATTGATCTTTTCTGGTGAATTGCCCAACATAACTAAGCAAACACAGTGTGAAATCATCTACTGTCAAAATCCTCCAAGAAATAAAAATACCCAGACTAATTAAAACAAAACAGGAATATTCAAGGCCCCATAACACGAAATAGCTCTCTCTCTCTCTCTCTCTTTCTCTCTCTCTCCCTATCTCTCTCTCTCTCTCTCTTTCTTTCTCTTTCTCTTTCTGCTAATACTATAAACATATGCACCGATAATTCATTTATGTATCTTTGAAATTCATGTGGTGGAAAAAAATAACTTTTGTGAAACTAAAGGAATCGTTCTTCCTTATTTCCCAAGGCCCTCCAATAAAATATTTCGCAAGGAGTGCAGTTGTAAAAAAACAATGCATTTTCCCCTCAAAGTAAGTGACTTGACAGTTTTACCTCAAATTTTATTTTGTTTTTCTGCTTTGAGTCATAAACCAAAATAAAAGTACTTTTGGTACTATTTCTTTTTAATCATTTTCAGATTCAGAAATAGTTTTCAGAAACTAAGCCATGTAACATACCTTTTAAAAGACTTCATTTTATAATAAGTTTGAAATTACTTAGACTTAAGTTTAGAAAAAGATTAAGCCCATAAAATTAGTCGATGGTGTTTCTATTGATCTCAGATTGAAGTATTACAAAGCATTTCTCTGAGTCATAAATCGGTCTTAAAAATGCCGGTAAAAAGCCCTTAGCTCCTCCTCACCCCTGAACAAAATTCTTTTGGTAACACCCACCCCTGAGCAGAAATCATTTTGGAAGTTCCTCCCCAATTAAAATCCTTGATACGGTCCTGAGTGACTTAGCAAGGTTAGACGATTCTTGACACTTCTAAAATGCAAAGAATCCTGTAGGAACTGGAGATACAACATTTAGGCTTAACACAACAGTGGCCCAGCCAATGAGAATAAAATATGGTAATATGAGCATTGCAATCAAATCAGAATGAGAGCTAACCTACCGTGAGGATCTAAGAAGAAAGGGTACTTAGGAGCATTCAATGCCATTACAGCAGTGTTTATTGTTTGATCATCTTCAGCAAGGCCATCGACTATCCAGCCACGAACCGTCCTTTTGTCCGTAAGAAATTCTGCCAGCTTAATATCCTTCTTTATATCAATACCTAAGTCGGAAATGATTTTGTTCCAAGCAGTAAAAGCAGCCTGCAAAAATTGTATTAATTAAACTCACAACATTACTCTGGGAGATACTGGCACAGTCATATAAGCCTTTTTCAGTCATCTTTATTACCTGCAACCCTCAAAAATGGTGTTGAATTGAAATGAAAGCTGCTACTTTGGAATCACCTTGGTCGGAAACTCCACACACGAGAGATACAGTCCCCCATCTTGAACAGCACAGACAATTACTTTTTCGTAAAATTAATTAAAAAAACTTTTTCCAAAAAATAAGTTTTTCAAAGATAAGTAAAGAACTCCATTAAACAAAAAATGAGCAAAAATAAAATCAAATAATCTACCAAGCGTGAAACTACCACAAATCAGCATCGATAAATAAATGAAACCCAAAACGAATAGAAATTACAATAAATAACCGAGTCAAACTCAAAACAAGCAGAAATTAACATAAGTTAGGCTCAAAACCCCTATGCCTTCCCAAGGCCAGAACATAATTTGCACTTTACTGAAAAAAATATAAATATGTTTATTTTTATAACTTTAATAAATTAAATAATACTAACATTTTGATTACTAAATATCAGTATATGTATATTAAACTGACAATGCACATTCATTTGTATTTTTTTCAGTAAAGTGCAAATTATGTTCTGGCCTTGGGAAGGGATAGGGGTTTTGAGCCCAACTTATGTTAACTTCTGCTCGTTTTGAGTTTAACTCGGTTATTTATTGTATATTTTGTTCGTTTTGGGTTTCATTTATTTATCGATGCTGATTTGTGGTAGTTTCACGCTTGGTAGATCATTTGATTTTATTTTTGCTTATTTTTTGTTTCATGTTCTTTTATCTTTGAAAAACTTATTTTGTGGGAAAAGCTTTTTAATTAATTTCTGTTCGTTTTTTTTTGACATAGTCTTTTCAGAGAAAAAGAAAATAATACTTTAAATCTTTTCATTTTTTTTTATAAATTTACAGTTTGGCCTGATGTTTGCATGCTGTAGAAAAATTTTCAGCAATTTTTAAAAACATACACCCTCTTAAAAATCTGGACACAAATAGTAGTGTTTAATTTAGTTTCATACATTCTCTAGTTGACCTGAAATGGAAAACTTGATACCATTTGTAAAAAAATCTGTTTGCTTTCTTTGATAGCTTGGATACATTTACGCTATTTTGATTTGGTTAAATTTTAAGAGCAGAAGCAGCAATTGAAGTTTTAACTTAATACCCTCAGTCGTTCTAGGGATACTGCTGAGATGCCTTATTGGGAATTAGCAATAACACAGTGCATTTTGATTTAATCTTATAGCAACATTTAGTTTGGAGCCCTTTTTCAAATTTCTATAACAACTTTTTATATAAACTTTATATGCCCCCAGGCCATAACTTACAACCCTTGCATGAGGGCTCTGAGGGGGTTATCATCCTAAAAGACCTTATTTCAAGAACTTTCAACTACGCTGAACAAAATGGATATCTCAAAATTTTGATTGGATGTGTTTGGGAAAATGGTGGGCGTGAGAGGGGCGTTAGTCGCTCTCCAATCACTTGCAACTATTAAAAAAGGCACTAGCCCTTTCATTATTCAAATGAATGAGCACTTTTGAAGTTTCTACGCTTTCAATAAAAACCTTATACACCCCCAGGGCATAACTTACAACCATTGCCCTGAGGGCTGTGGGAGGGGTTGTCATCCTTAAAGACTTAATTTCCACAACTTTTAACTACGTTGAATAAAATGGCTATCTAAAATATTGATTGGATGTGTTTGGAGAAAAGTTGGGTGTGAAAAGGGGGTTAGTTGCCTTCAAATCACTTTCGACTATTAAAAAGGCACTAGTCCTTTGTATTTTCAATCGAAAGAGCCCTTTTTCAAGTTTCTATGACAAAGATTTCAATTAAAACCTTATATACCCCCAGGCCATAACTTATAACCCTTGCCCTGAAGACTGTGGGGGGAGTGTACTGCTCAAAGGTATAACTTCCTGAACTTTGAACTGTGCGGAAGAAAATCGCTATCTCAAAATCTTTATTGGATGTGTTTGGAAAAATAGTGGGCGTGAGAGGGGCGTTAGTCGCTCTCCAATCACTTTTAACTATTAAAAAAGGCGCTAGCCCTTTCAATTTCCAATTGAATAAGCCCTTTTGAAGTTTCTACGCTTTCGATAATAACCTTATACGCCCCCAGGGCATAATTTACAACCATTGCCCTGCGGGCTGTGGGGGGGGGGGGTAGTAATCCTCAAAGACCTAATTTCCAGAACTTAAAACTACGTTGAATAAACTGGCTATCTCAAATTTTTGATTAGATGTGTTTGGGGAAAAGGTGGGCGTGAGAGGCGGGTTAGTTGCCCTCTAATCACTTTCGACTCTTAAAAAGTGCCCTAGCCCTTTGAATTTCCAATCGAATGAGCCTTTTTTAAAGTTTCTACGACAACGTCTTCTATAAATAACCTTATATGCCCCCAGGCCATAACTTACAGCCCTTGCCTTAAGGGCTGTGGGGGACTGTCCTCAAGAACATAATTTATATCTGGAAGTCAACTATGCTGAACAAAATGGATATACTAAAATTTTGATTGGAAGTGTTTCGGGAAATGGTGGAAGTGGAACGGGTGTTATTCGCCTTCCAATCACTTTCGAATATTGAAAAGGGCACAATCCACTCCAATTTCCGATTGAATGAGCGCTTTTCGAAGTTTGTACGACAACTTCTTCGATACGAAGTGCCCTGCTCTAAAGGAAAAATTAATAAATAATACATTTTGCCAACATCGCGCTGCCTATGATTTATACAACAACTTTCTATATAAGCCTTATATGCCCCCAGGGCATAACTTACAACCCTTGCACTGAGGGCTCTGAGGGGGTTATCTTCCTAAAAAACCTTATTTCCGGAGCGTTCAACTACATTGAACAAAATGAATATCTAAAAATTTTGATTGGATGTGTTTTGGAAAATGGTGGGGGTGAGCAAATAAACTTTCAAATGGGGATAAATCCATTTATTTAGACAGTGAAAAAACAGGTACAAAAGTCCAGATATTTCGGTCACATATACAGCGACCGTCTTCAGTAGAAATACTAAAATAATAAAATTGAAACTAGCATATTTATATGTAACAAAATAAATAACTTTTCGGGTCATTCACAAAATAATGAACTTCCGGATTATTCACTGGATTACTATCAGAGAGAGTTCATTGACAAAGTTCATTCAAAGTTCTTGATGTAAATTTTCTTCTTTAATCTTGCCCAAATGTAAAACAAATTTCCAATGAAAGTGGTAAAGCCTTCCGTGTCTTCTAATTGCAAACCAAATGTTGAGTTTTTAGATGTTTACTGGGTTGGTCTCATTTCCCCATATATACGACGTATTTTCGACGTAACACCTTTAAATTAGGTGTTGTGTTCTTAGACCACACTGCCGTTCTAAGACGAACAAATAAACTTTCAAATGGGGATAAATCCATTTATTTAGACAGTGAAAAAACAGGTACAAAAGTCCAGATATTTCGGTCACATATACAGCGACCGTCTTCAGTAGAAATACTAAAATAATAAAATTGAAACTAGCATATTTATATGTAACAAAATAAATAACTTTTCGGGTCATTCACAAAATAATGAACTTCCGGATTATTCACTGGATTACTTTCAGAGAGAGTTCATTGACAAAGTTCATTCAAAGTTCTTGATGTAAATTTTCTTCTTTAATCTTGCCCAAATGTAAAACAAATTTCCAATGAAAGTGGTAAAGCCTTCCGTGTCTTCTAATTGCAAACCAAATGTTGAGTTTTTAGATGTTTACTGGGTTGGTCTCATTTCCCCATATATACGACGTATTTTCGACGTAACACCTTTAAATTAGGTGTTGTGTTCTTAGACCACACTGCCGTTCTAAGACGAACAAATAAACTTTCAAATGGGGATAAATCCATTTATTTAGACAGTGAAAAAACAGGTACAAAAGTCCAGATATTTCGGTCACATATACAGCGACCGTCTTCAGTAGAAATACTAAAATAATAAAATTGAAACTAGCATATTTATATGTAACAAAATAAATAACTTTTCGGGTCATTCACAAAATAATGAACTTCCGGATTATTCACTGGATTACTTTCAGAGAGAGTTCATTGACAAAGTTCATTCAAAGTTCTTGATGTAAATTTTCTTCTTTAATCTTGCCCAAATGTAAAACAAATTTCCAATGAAAGTGGTAAAGCCTTCCGTGTCTTCTAATTGCAAACCAAATGTTGAGTTTTTAGATGTTTACTGGGTTGGTCTCATTTCCCCATATATACGACGTATTTTCGACGTAACACCTTTAAATTAGGTGTTGTGTTCTTAGACCACACTGCCGTTCTAAGACGAACAAATAAACTTTCAAATGGGGATAAATCCATTTATTTAGACAGTGAAAAAACAGGTACAAAAGTCCAGATATTTCGGTCACATATACAGCGACCGTCTTCAGTAGAAATACTAAAATAATAAAATTGAAACTAGCATATTTATATGTAACAAAATAAATAACTTTTCGGGTCATTCACAAAATAATGAACTTCCGGATTATTCACTGGATTACTTTCAGAGAGAGTTCATTGACAAAGTTCATTCAAAGTTCTTGATGTAAATTTTCTTCTTTAATCTTGCCCAAATGTAAAACAAATTTCCAATGAAAGTGGTAAAGCCTTCCGTGTCTTCTAATTGCAAACCAAATGTTGAGTTTTTAGATGTTTACTGGGTTGGTCTCATTTCCCCATATATACGACGTATTTTCGACGTAACACCTTTAAATTAGGTGTTGTGTTCTTAGACCACACTGCCGTTCTAAGACGAACAAATAAACTTTCAAATGGGGATAAATCCATTTATTTAGACAGTGAAAAAACAGGTACAAAAGTCCAGATATTTCGGTCACATATACAGCGACCGTCTTCAGTAGAAATACTAAAATAATAAAATTGAAACTAGCATATTTATATGTAACAAAATAAATAACTTTTCGGGTCATTCACAAAATAATGAACTTCCGGATTATTCACTGGATTACTTTCAGAGAGAGTTCATTGACAAAGTTCATTCAAAGTTCTTGATGTAAATTTTCTTCTTTAATCTTGCCCAAATGTAAAACAAATTTCCAATGAAAGTGGTAAAGCCTTCCGTGTCTTCTAATTGCAAACCAAATGTTGAGTTTTTAGATGTTTACTGGGTTGGTCTCATTTCCCCATATATACGACGTATTTTCGACGTAACACCTTTAAATTAGGTGTTGTGTTCTTAGACCACACTGCCGTTCTAAGACGAACAAATAAACTTTCAAATGGGGATAAATCCATTTATTTAGACAGTGAAAAAACAGGTACAAAAGTCCAGATATTTCGGTCACATATACAGCGACCGTCTTCAGTAGAAATACTAAAATAATAAAATTGAAACTAGCATATTTATATGTAACAAAATAAATAACTTTTCGGGTCATTCACAAAATAATGAACTTCCGGATTATTCACTGGATTACTTTCAGAGAGAGTTCATTGACAAAGTTCATTCAAAGTTCTTGATGTAAATTTTCTTCTTTAATCTTGCCCAAATGTAAAACAAATTTCCAATGAAAGTGGTAAAGCCTTCCGTGTCTTCTAATTGCAAACCAAATGTTGAGTTTTTAGATGTTTACTGGGTTGGTCTCATTTCCCCATATATACGACGTATTTTCGACGTAACACCTTTAAATTAGGTGTTGTGTTCTTAGACCACACTGCCGTTCTAAGACGAACAAATAAACTTTCAAATGGGGATAAATCCATTTATTTAGACAGTGAAAAAACAGGTACAAAAGTCCAGATATTTCGGTCACATATACAGCGACCGTCTTCAGTAGAAATACTAAAATAATAAAATTGAAACTAGCATATTTATATGTAACAAAATAAATAACTTTTCGGGTCATTCACAAAATAATGAACTTCCGGATTATTCACTGGATTACTTTCAGAGAGAGTTCATTGACAAAGTTCATTCAAAGTTCTTGATGTAAATTTTCTTCTTTAATCTTGCCCAAATGTAAAACAAATTTCCAATGAAAGTGGTAAAGCCTTCCGTGTCTTCTAATTGCAAACCAAATGTTGAGTTTTTAGATGTTTACTGGGTTGGTCTCATTTCCCCATATATACGACGTATTTTCGACGTAACACCTTTAAATTAGGTGTTGTGTTCTTAGACCACACTGCCGTTCTAAGACGAACAAATAAACTTTCAAATGGGGATAAATCCATTTATTTAGACAGTGAAAAAACAGGTACAAAAGTCCAGATATTTCGGTCACATATACAGCGACCGTCTTCAGTAGAAATACTAAAATAATAAAATTGAAACTAGCATATTTATATGTAACAAAATAAATAACTTTTCGGGTCATTCACAAAATAATGAACTTCCGGATTATTCACTGGATTACTTTCAGAGAGAGTTCATTGACAAAGTTCATTCAAAGTTCTTGATGTAAATTTTCTTCTTTAATCTTGCCCAAATGTAAAACAAATTTCCAATGAAAGTGGTGAAGCCTTCCGTGTCTTCTAATTGCAAACCAAATGTTTCAATCACTTTCAACTACGAAAAGGCACTAGCCCTTTCAATTTCCAATTGAATAAGCCCTTTTGAAGTTTCTACGACAACGCTTTCAATAAAAACTTTATATGCCACAGGGCATAACTTACAACCCTTGCACTGAGGGCTCTGAGCGGGTTATCATCCTAAAAGACAAAATTTCCAGAACTTTCAACTACGTTGAATAAAATGGATATCTCAAAATTTTAAAATGATGTGTGTGGGAAAATGGTGGGCGTGAGAGGGGCGTTAGTCGCTATCCTATCACTTTCAACTATAAAAAAAGGCACTAGCCCTTTCAATTTCCAATTGAATGAGCCCTTTTGAAGTTTCTACGACACCGCTTTCAATAAAAACTTTATATGCCCCAGGGCATAACTTACTACCCTTGCCCTGAGGGCTGTGGGGGAGGGGTTGTCATCCTTAAAGACCTTAAATTCCAAAACTTTCAACTTCATTGAATAAAATGGCTATCTAAAAATTTTGATTGGATGTGTTTGGGGGAATGATGGGCGTGGAGGGGGAGGGGGTAGTTGCCCTTCAATGACTTTCGAATATTAAAAAGGGCACTAGCCCTTTGAATTTCAAATCGAATGAGTCTTTTTTGAAGTTTCTGCGACAACGCCTTCTATAAAAAGCTTATATGCCCCCAGAACATAACTTAAAACCCTTGCCCTGAGGGTTTTGGGGGAGTGTCCTCCTCAAAAACATTTTTTCTATCTGGAAATCAACTACGCTCAACAAAATGGCTATCTCAAATTTTTGATTGGATTTGTTTGGGGGAATGATGGGCGTGGAGGGATATTTGCCCTCCAATCACTTTTGACTGTTAAAAAGGGTACTAGCCCTTCAAATTTCCAGTCGAATGAGCCTATTTTGAAGTTTCTACAACAACGCTTTCTATAAAGACCTTATATACCCTCGGGGCATAGCTTAAAACCCTTGCCCTGAGGGTTGTGGGGGAGTGTCCTCCTCAAAAACATATTTTCTATCTGGAAATCAACTACGCTGAACAAAATGGCTATCTCAAAATTTTGATTGATGTGTTTGGGGGAATGATGGGCGTTGGGGGGGCTAGTTGCCCTCCAATCACTTTCGACTATTAAAAAGGGCACTAGAACTCTCAATTTCCAATCGAATGAGCCCCTTTTCAAGTTTCTACGACGACCCCTTTTATATGAAGTTCCCTGCTCTAAAGGAAAAAATAACAAATAGTACATTGTGCCAACATTGTTCTTATATGCCCCCAGGACATACCTTAAAACCCTTGCCCCAAGGGTTGCGGGGGAGTATCCTCCTCAAAAACATTTTTTTCTATCTTGAAATCAATTACTTTGAACAAAATGGCTATCTCAAAATTTAGATTGGATGTGTTTGGGGTATTGATGGGCGTGGGGGGGGGTTTCTAGTTTCCCTCCAATCACTTTCGACTATTAAAAAGGGCACTAGTCACTCCAATTTCCAATCGAATGAGCCCTTTTCGAAGTTTCTACGACAACTCCTTTCAATACGAAGTGCCCGGGTATGGAGGAAAAAAATCACATTGTGGCCACATTGTTCTTTACTTAGGCAGCGCTAGCGCGCTGCCTATGATAGGACCTTTCGAGTGATTTTTGCGAACTTTTTATGGACACGTCCCATTTTTTTAATCAGGACTGGGCATCTCTGATAGAACGGTACAAATTTGAATACTAGAAATGTATTACGTATAGGATTGTGTGCCAATCAATTATATATCTTAAATGGCCCTATCTTAAGGTAGGGCCATTTACATGCGACCACCTGTAAAAGTGTATGAGTAAGGCTGCCTTCTGAGAACCTCCTAGTTATGATTTTTTTTTTAAGTTTTTGCAAAGAAAGTGGAGAAAAACTCATTGTAATTAGATGATGAGATTTTGTTTCTTAAGATAAACAAGAAGAAGAAGTTTTTTGAAAATGACCTTTTGCACCTGATATAAAAATATTTTAAAAACAAGACGTCGTTGTTAGTTGAGCTAGAACACAGTTGAAGCACTTTGCTTTCATATTTAGGATTCGAATTAAAGATTCTCCCTTCGAATTAAAGTAGAAATTATCTACTTATTTTAAAAGAATCAACAGAATCATTGTCAGGGTTAATTGAAGTTCTGCCGTTATTTAATATCTTTCAGAATGAAGTTTTACTTTTAAAACTTCAGAATTGACTTTCATGTTTTTTTTTTATCTACATAATCTCAAACGATGTTTAACATAAATTATCGTTTAGTCCGCTTGAGTTAGGCTAACGGCAAAAAATGAATAAATCGCATTTTCTTTAAACTTTATAGTCTCTGCCCCCCCCCTCCAAATAGAAATCAGCTATAAATAGAAAGTCTCAAAAAGAAATCAGTAACATCTTTAATGTTACTGCAACATAAAAGAGAGTGCAAGGCTTGTCCTTCTAAGCCACTCAAGTTTAATAAGAAAAACAGACATTATGAGAAAAAGACATAAATATTACTTATGAAAAATAAACCCTGAGAGAAAAATGACGAACTAACATGAATTACGCAAACATTTGTGCAACTGGACGTCTCCTGTAAAGTTTTCAAATCTTACGCGTGTAAACTGAAATCCTTTTGCATATAAATAGAAATTCAAAATAAATTTCGTTTAACCCATTGTATTGTATTCAATAAAGAGGTTTTTCCGCCGTCCAACAGTAAACTGTTAGCTAACATTTTTCCCAACAATCGTTTTTCCGTCGTCCAACTAAAAATTGTTTGCTAACATTGTTAGAGGATTTCTCTAACAAATCAAGTACTTGTTGAAAGAAATAGTTGAGGAATTTAAAGCGAAATATTCAAAAATAAGCAAGATGGGTACTTTTTACGCTTGCAATATTGATAAAGAATCGAGGACTGATTCTGTTTCTTATTTTTCTTCCTTCTCCTTCTAGTTTCTTAGAAATGACTTCTGGTAATCTCAGTGAAAAAAAAAAATCAATTCTTCCGTTGAACAAGTAGGAAAACAACAAAATTACCACATAGTCATAGCAATTTGATATGATCAAAATCTAACGATTTCACTTATGCAATCAAATTATATTTTTTACTAGGTTGATCCACTTCCTCCATACATGGGATAATTTATGTAAATGCAGTAAACAGTTACTTTAGTAAACCTTAAGCACTGGTTTTAATTATCGCCTAAATTCAATGTACTTTGCCAATTAATAAAATGTTTTGCGCCTTTGTTTCACTTCTATATATTTTTTTTCTATAAGATATGAACACTTTGACATATTCTATTAATTGAATTTCAAAGCTTTGGTGTCAGTTAGGTATTATCAAGCTGAGTTAAACTCACAGCAACTCTATCTTGGTCAGAATTTTTCTTTGAATTTCCTGCCCAATATCATGTTTCTGCGAATTGTGAACTAACTTTTTCTGTTAGCTAACAATTCTGTTTCCGCCGTCCAAACAAGTTTTGTTAGCTAACATTGTTAGCAAACAATTGGACGAATGAAAAACCCCTTAAGTTAGATCTGAAATATCTGTTTACTGTGGTGGGGTGAAAAATAAGGATTCAATTTGAGAGAACAAGTATAAGAAAGTCAAATCAGCTATATCAACGAAGAAATTTATAGAAACTTGGATGGCAATGTCCCTGTCCTATCCCTGTCCTGTCCCTGTCCTCCTATCCCTTCAAATTTAACAGCAGCTTTGGTGTCTTCTAAAAAACTACGCTTGGCAGGTGTGTTTGGCAGGTTTACGTAAAGAAACTACTTACTTGATTATCACAAATAGGAGGCAATCTTTGAATGTAAATTGTTACATTTGGATAAATTTGTTCATTAAATTTATTTATTAAATTGTTTCTTAAAACTGAACATACCTTATGAATCATAGGCCCTGCTGCCGTACAAAAATTTGACAAAACGTACATCTTTGACCATACATTTTGTTTTATATTATTGCACCTGAAATAGCCTACATCCTTAACTGAATAACACCCAAAGCTATTCGTTTTTATTAAATTATGTTTCTCTTTTCAAGTATTTTTATCTAAAATCCTTTACTCCACTGATTTTCACTGAAATTTTTTATTATAGACCTTAACAAAACACAGAACTATAGATTTACAAAATTTCACTGAAAAAAAAAAACAATAGTTCTATTGTATTCTAAAACATTTGGTTCGCATAAAATTTACTTCAATGTGCAAGCTAAAATTTCACTACCGGTCGAAGGCATTGAATCAGGAGATTGGTACCTGCAGAACGCAGACCTTTGGTCAGCATGCGAAAAAGTTTTTAAGTTTAAGTTAAGTGCAAGCTAAAAAACATATATGTCTTAAAAACGCATGGAAGCTCCTCCTGATCCTGCAGATAAGCCTTTTACTGTTGTGACTAACTTTCCCAATTTCCACAGTTCGGAAGAGTAAACTATCAATAATCGTTCTCGATAATCAGAGAAATAGTAAACATTGAACAGTGACTATCTGCTTAATTTTAACAATGTGAATGTGGTGATGCACTTCCAAACCTTAAAAAATTGCATCACCATGGTTCAGAAACATCACCGTCACAAACTGCAGAACATGCTGAACATATTCTTTCTTGACAATCAAAATCGTAGTAAAACGCTGGATGGTAACTATCTGCCTAACTTAGGAATATGAACGTGGTGCTGCACTTCCAAACATTTAAAAAATTGCATCACCATGGTTGTTAAAAACCATCACCGTCGCAAATTGCAGAACATGCTAAACATAGTCTTTCTTGACCATCAGAACCTTAGTAAAACACTAAATGGTGACTATCTACATGAGTTTTGCAATTTGAACATAGTGGTGCACTTCCAAACATTTAGCAAACTGTGTGGTTTGGCTTCTTATTGTTTTCTAACTGTTTTGTCTTTTCAAAGAGTTCGTGGTAACGAACTGTAAGTAAAAAGCGACCCGGCTCAATAGTAACCGAAACTCTAAAAAACGGGATTTTGACAACAACAAATACATTAAAATAATCAGATTTTAATACTGATTTCAAATATATAAGTTTCATCAAGTTTAGTTCTACCCATCAAAAGTTACGTGCCTGAGAAAATGTAGTTGATTTTCGAAAAAAAGGGGGAAAGACCCCCTAAAAGCTATAGAACCTTAATGAAATCACACCATCAGACTCAGCGTATTAGAGAACCCTACTGTATAGGTTTCAAGCTCCTATCTACAAAAATGTGAAATTTTGTAATTTTTGCCGGAAGAAAGGTCACGGATGCGTGTTTATTTGTTTTTTGTTGTTTTTTTTTCCCAGGGGTGATCGTATCCACCCAGTGGTCCTAGAATATCTTAGGAGGGCTCATTCAAACGGAAATTGAAAGTTTTAGTGCCCTTTTTAAGTGACCAAAAAAATAGAGGGCAACTAGGCCCCTTCCCACGCTCATTTTTTTCCCGAAGTCACCCGATCAAAATTTTGAGACAGCCATTTTGTTCAGCATGGTCAAAAATATAATAAATATGCCTTTTAGGATGATATAATCCCCAAAGTTTCCGGGGGAGGGCTGAAAGTTATGAACTTTACCCAATGTTTACATATAGTATTAGTTATTGGGAAGTGTACAGACGTTTTCAAGGAGGATTTTTTTCTGGTAGTGGGTAGGGATCTTTCCATGGTGGAAGGGACATTGCTATGAAGGGAGCGCCGGATTTCCCAGCATAATTTACAAAAACAATCAGAAATTAAATAAAAAATGAACAAGTTTTTCAACTGAAAGTAAGGAGCAACATCAAAACTTAAAACGAACAGAAATTACTAAGTATATGATTGGGTTCGCCCCTAGTCAATACCTCGCTCTTTAAGCCAAAGATTTTTTACTACTTTCATAAGAGCTATTTATTCTAATTAACGGCCTTTGTGATTAAGGAGTCATTTTTAAAGAATTGGAACAAAATTCGAACTTTAGCTTAAAGAGCGAGGTATTGACTAAGGGGCGAACCCCTAACACACGTATTAAAAATATATGGATATAGAAGTGCATTACGTAAGTTAATTCATAAGTAACCTATATTTATTACTAATAAAAATGTTTGTAAATAAAATTAAACAACTTTCGAGAAAGCCATTTAACCAAATAAAAGTAAAATTAATATGCATTTTCTTTTAAATTATTCATGTACGGTGAGCCAAAATCAAAACCTCCATTAATTCAAAAACGTTCAAAAATTAAATTAAAAAAATATTTTTTTTTTAACTGAAAGTAAGGAGCAACATTAGAACTTAAAACGAACAGAAATTATTCCACATATGAAAGGGGCTGTCCCCTCCTCTACGCCTCGCTCTTTACGCTAAAGTTAGACTATTTCTTACAACTCTATTTTTTAAAACAATAAAAACTTTAGCGTAAAGAGCGAGGCGTTAAGGAGAAGACAGCCCCTTTCATATATGAAAGAGTGTCTGTCCGTTTTAAGTTATATATTGCTCCTTACTTTCAGTTAAAAAAACATGTTTTTTTTATTTAACACATTACCAGGGCCGAAATTTACCATCTTTCTAGTTATTTTTTTTGCACAGACTGAAGAATCAAGTGACAAGAAAATTGTACTTTTACTTTGAATCAGGGGCGTAATTTGCAATGGAGCAAATATTTGCCTTTATGGTGCTATTTGGCTTGCTTTTCAGTTTTCACTGTCATTTTCGCTTGATTCGGGGAAATTGGCTCAAATTCCCCCCCCCCAGGATTTTGAAGAAATTACACCACTGCTTTGAATCAGTGTTTACAAATTCTACGTCGATTTATTGAGAGAAAGGAATTAAAAAGACTATTTCATACCTGTCTTTCAGTTTCAGTATAGTGTCCAGCTAAGCAGATGGAAGCAGCCGCAAACAGAGCGTTGCCCGTCACTGTGGCAATATCATCTTCAATTTGTTTTGCTTTTGATTCCCATTTTCCTCTTTCCCCTTGAATACCATCTGTAATATATATAAAATATTTCTCTTGAATTTGCTAAATGTTGAGATCATATGTGGGTTGGCTTCTAGTGGTAAAGAAGTATCCATATAGAAACTACCAGATAGAATTCGAAATAAGTTAAAAGAAACATGTATTGTGAAGTGGAAAATTAATATGATATTGTAAAGTATTATGAATCACTAAAGACAAGTGTAATTTAGGCGTGAATTAGAAAAAGCAGACATTGCCTTCCTAGATGAAGATTGTTCATGTGCGAAGAAAATGGATCACTATTGTCGAAGAATAGCTTTACAAATTGAAAAAACTTGTATGAGGATAGCTCCACCAAAGAGAGAAAATGATGATAATGATAAAGATGCTCCGAGGAGGCCACGAAACCCTTATGGACTCTGCAAATTCAAGTTATGAATTATATATCATAAGGGTTTTGAGCGAATAGAAGTTAATAAGGTTATTTACAATATATTTGCTTTAAATAAGCTTTTACAGAAAGCTAAACACAAATATCTAAAATTTAAGTTTAAAGGAAAATAGAGAAACCCTGCTAAGGCATGGGAGCCTATTCGACCAGTTGTTGGCACAAAGAATTTAGAGTAGTATTGATAGTAATAAGTGAACTTTTTTAGTGGTATGGCTTCTCTACAGGAGGTGAAAACGTTACATCTACAGTCTAAAACCAGGAGACTATTTTGAGCAGTTTTTGCCTGATTCAACTGATGTTAGTTTTTTTTTTCTTCGCAAATCTAGTGAGCAAGAGGCGACAAAAATCGTGAATGAAAAGCAGAGCATCTGGAACAGAATTTTTTTCTCCAAATCTAATTTTTACTGGGATACTTCAGTGTTACTTTGCTTCACTGACCGGTTGCCACAAAAAAGTTAAGTTTTCTGACAGTTAAAAATGCCTTTATTGACTCTCCCTGTTCTGTCTTGAGCTGCAAACTTTGTATGTAAGAATTACCGAGTTTCCCAAGAGGAAACGTTTCTTTTATGCAAATGAGTTTGTTTTTAGAAGAGGATATTCCGGAAAGCTTGTATTCTAGCATCGAAAGTTTATGATTAACGATGCCTCGGATGGGAAGCCGAAATTGACAACTACATTCCTGGATATTTTAAAGGCTTCGACACAGTCAACAACAGGATTTTTCTGATAAAGCTGGATAACTGTGGAATTAGAGGTAATCCGTTGCAGAGTACTTCGTCGTATTGGATTAACCTGCAAAAGCAATACATTAGTCATAATACTACTCCGACTTGATTTCTTAATATGATTACAGCAACTGCTGATATCCACTGGTATCAGACGACACAGGTTGGTGAGTGTAGAACGCTTATTATCAAGGTCTGCTTTCTCTGTTGGTCATATCTTTTCGGCGCTATGGTCTCAAGTACCGTTCTTACTTATGAACGAGGTTGAAATGTCTGCCTTCTGTGCCGAGTTCCGGCATCGTTACTTGCATGTGGAAGAATTTCGATTTTTTTTTCTCTCTACTAAAGTAGTTTTTTTTTTAATTATAAGTAGTTAATTTTGAACCGAATAAATTGCTCCAGTTTGCTTGGCTTCCTAGTTTTTTGTTACTTTTCTTAGAAAATCATTTTCTCCATTAAGAAAGAAGAAAACACGTTTCTCTATTGAGTGGCCGAGTAGGTTGCTCCAATTTACTGGGTTTCTTACTTTTTTGTTACTTTTTCTTCAAACCATTTCCATCATAAGAAAATGCGAAAAAAAAAATACGTTTCTCTATGGAATGCCTCTGTTACCGTGACTGTCCAAAATTTGTGAATGGCAACATTCACCAATGAATGTCCAAAGTATCTTGTTTTCACCTTGGATTTAGTCAGCGTTGCCGGTCAACTTTTTCGATTTAGTGCAAGGTTTGATGATAATAGGTTAGGTTATGTTTGGTTAGATTCGGTTGGGTTAGATTAGCTTAGGTTTTTAACCCATTTCTGATATTTATAACCAAATTTAACCTAGCCTAATCTAACCTAAACTAAACTAACATAATCTAACCTAACTTTAAGTTTTACAATCATAGTTTTACATAAGACTGAAGAAGCTGACTCGCAAAGCTAATTAAATACAAGCAGAGAAACAGGAATTTCGGACATTCACCAGTGAATGTCGACATTAACCAGATTTCGGACATTCACAGTAACACCTCTATGAAAAAAAAGAAAACAGCAAACACGAGTGGTTTATTCATGGGCGAAAATCCTGGGATTTCCTCGAAAGATGCCAAGTAGTGCAAAAGCGCCAAAGCGCAAAGTAGTGCAAAAGCGCAAGTAGTGCAAAAGCGCCAGGTAATGTAAAAATTATCAAGCATAAACTATCAAGTGGTTCTTTAGACAAAAATTAAATAATAATAAAAAAAAATTCAACTGAAAGTAAGGAGCAACATTAAAACTTAAAACCAGCAGAAATTATTACGTATATGACTGGGTTCGCCCCCTAGTCATTACCTCGCTCTTTACGCTAAGGCTTTTTATTGTTTCAAAAAATAAAGTTGTGAGACAGAGTCAATTACAAAGGCCGTTAATTAGAATAAATAGCTCTGATGAAAGTACAAAGAAACTTTAGCGTAAAGAGCGAGGTAATGACTAGGGGGCGAACCCAATCATATACTCAATAATTTCTGTTTGTTTTAAGTTTTAATTTTGCTCCTTACTTTCAGATGAAAAAATATATATTTTTTTTTATTTAATTTCTGATCGTTCTTTTAAACTAATGCTGGGAAATCAGGCACCCCCTTCATAACAATGTCTCTTCCCCCTGAAAACCTCCTTCATGGAAAGATCATCTCACGTAACACCCGACCCATCCCCCCGAACTACCAGAAAAAATTCCCCCTGAAAAGTTCTGTATACTTCCCAATAACCAATACTATATATAAACATTGGGAAAAGTTCATAACTTGCAGACCTTCCCCCGGAGACTGTGGGGGGATTAAGTCATCCTTAAAGACATAGTTATTATATATTTTCAAACATGCTTAACAAAATTACTATCTCAAAATTTTTACCGGGTAACTTTAGAAAAAAAATGAGCGTGGGAGGGGTCCTAGTTGCCCTCCATTTTTTGGTCACTTAAAAAGGGCACTAGAACTTTTAATTTTCGTTCGAATGAGCCCTCCCACAATGAAGACCACTGGATCGATACGATCACCCCTGAGAAAAAAAAACAACAAATAAACACGCATCCGTGATCTTTCTCCTGGCAAAAAAAAAATCCACATTTTTGCAGATAGGAGCTTGAAACTTCTATAGTAGGGTTCTCCGATACGCTGAATCTGATGGTGGGATTTTCATTAAAGTTATACGACTTTTAGGGGGTGTTTCCCTTTTTTCAAAAAAAAGGCAAATTTTATCAGGCGCGTAAATTTTGATGGGTAAGACTAAACTTGATGAAACTTATGTATTTAGAATCAGCATAAAAATCTGATCCTTTTGATGCATCTATTGGTTTCAAATTTCTGTTTTTTAGAGTTTTACCTTCTATTGAGTAGGGTCGCTCCTTACTTACAGTTCTTTACCACGAACTGTTTGATTAGTGGAAAATTTCTGGACTGGCTAGCAACGGTCTTCAGTGAGTTAATATAACATATTTTTTTCTCTCTTTTCTTGTGAAGATGACTGCAAAATCATTTATTGATTAGTGAAAACTCTGTTTTATTGAAAATGTAAGTTCTTGAAAGTTAAAATTTCCTCTAAACGCTAACTACTACAGGGGTATCAATTCGATGGTTGAGGTGATTAGAATGGGAATTTGTCTCCTATATTTGTTCAACTCCCCGTAGATTTTTAAAACTACTCTTCTTATGTTTCTATTGAAAAATTCTTTTTTCGGTACATTCATTGAAAAGGTAAAAAAACACAAAGCCAACCCCTAGATTAGAGAAATACGTTTGTCTCCTCCCTCCCCCGAACATGTCATGAATTGACATTACTGAACTAATTTCGCTGAAAATGGTGGTGGTTTTACTGAATATAAGATAATCCTTGTCTTCGGCTTGTTCTACTGAAACCGATTTTCATCGGTTCACATCAATTTTCAATCAAATCATCGAGTTAAAGTATACTGAAACAAACGTAACTATAATGGTACCAAACGGTTCGTGGTAACGAACTGTAAGTAAGGAGTGACCCCGCTCAATGGTAACCGAAACTCTAGAAAAAGGTATTTTGATACAAATAGATACTTACAAAGAATTAGATTTTAATGCTGATTTCAAATATATAAGTTTCATCAAGTTTAATCCTACCCATCAAAAGTTACGCGCCTGAGAAAATTTGGCTGATTTTCGAAAAAAGGGGGAAAGACCCTCTAAAAGCTATATAACCTTAATGAAAATCACCCCATCATATTCAGCGTATCAGAGAACCCTACTGTAGAGGTTTCAAGCTCCTATCTACAAAAATGTGGAATTTTGCATTTTTTGCCAGAAGAAAGATCACTGGTGCGTGTTTATTTGTTTGTTTTTTTTTGTTTTTTTTTTGTTTTTTTTTTCCAGGGTTATCTTATCGACCCAGTGGTCCTAGAATATCAGTGGGAGAGCTCATTGGAATTGAAATTAAAAGTTCTAGTGCCCTTTTTAAGTGACCAAAAAATGGAGGGCAACTAGGCCCCCTCCCACGCTCATTTTTTCCCAAAGTCACCCGATCAAAATTTTGAGATAGCTATTTTGTTCAGCATGTTCGAAAATATTATAAGTATGTTTTTTAGGATGACTTAATACCCCGAAGCTCCCGGGGGGAAGGCTGAAAGTTATGAACTTTACCCATTGTTAACATACAGTATTGGTTATTGGGAAGTATACAGACGTTTTCAAGGGAGATTTTTTCTGGTAGTGGGGGGGGGGTGGTGGTGGTCGGGGGTTATGTGTGAAGGTCTTTCCATGAAGGAAGTTTTCATGGGGGAAGGGACATTGCTATGAAGGGGATGCCGGACATCCCAGCATTATTTAAAAAAAGATCAGAAATTAAATTTAAAAAACAAGTTTTTCAACTGCAACAGCAGCAACATCAAAACTTAAAACGAACAGAAAATATTACATATATGATTTTGGTCACCTCCTAGTCAAATTTTTAGTACTTTCATAAGAGCTATTTATTCTAATTAACGGCCTTTGTGATTAAGCGGTCATTTTTAAAGAATTGGAACAAAATTCGAACTTTAGCTTAAAGAGCAAGGTATTGACTAGGGGGAGAACCCCCTAATATACGTATTAAAAATATATGAATATAGAAGTTCGTTACGTAAGTTAATTCGTAAGTTGAGTATATTTACTACTAATAAAAACGTTCGTAAGTAAAATTAAACAAGTTTCGAGAAAGCCATTTAACCAAATAAAAGTAAAATTAATATTCAAATTTTGTTTTAATTATTCATGTTCGGTGAGCCAAAATCAAAACCTGCATTAATTCAAAAACGATCAAAAATTAAATAAAAAAAACAAGTTTTTTTCACTGAAAATAAGGAACGACGTTAAAACTTAAAACGAACAGAAATTATTCCTTATATGAAAGGGGCTGTCCCCTCCTTAACGCCTCGCTCTTTACGCTAAAGTTTGACTTTCTCACAGCTCTATTTTTTTAAATAAAAAACTTTAGCGTAAAGAGTGAGGCGTTAAGGAGGGGACTGCCCCTTTCATATAAGGAATAATTTCTGTTCGTTTTAAGTTTTAACGTCGTTCCTTACTTTCAGTTAAAAAAACTTGTTTTTTTTTATTTAATGAGCAAACAAAGAATGAAACTGACCGATTAGTTTATCAGAACGTTTGAGTTTTCTAGTACACTGGTCAATTTGGTTTTCCAAGTCTTTTTTCTTCCTTGATGTGGCAGCAAAGTCGTCATTCAAATTCTGCAGACGGTCCATTACCTGAAATTTAATTCTTTGAATTTTTCTACAGCTTATTATTGAATCATGGAACTTAAAGATTCAGTGATTTGTGCGTCTATCAAAAAGAAAAGTTTGACATGACTGAGTAACTAGTGTTTTCAAAAGAGAAAACCGTAGGCTAATGATCATTTTGCACGGCAACATGGCCTGAAACTAAAATGTTTGTTACCGTCTCTTTGATTCAGCACGAAATGAGATTTGTAAAAAAAAAAAAAAAAAAAAAAAAATCATTTTGCTTCTGAATCGAAATACCATGGCTTGCTATTGCTAAGTAGTTCTGAACAACGGGGTTACTTATAGGAGTTAAACTAATGGAATAAGCTTGGAATTTTAGCAAAAATGACCGTCTTAAAGACCATAGAAAAAAAAGCACAAGAACCAAATAAATATTCAAAGTACCTATATATGCAACGGTGACCTTATTTTGCCAAAAAAGAGCTTTATTGCTGTTAAAAGTTGTTAATTCAACTTCCATCACACCGATTAAAACTAGACAAGATAAAGCAGCAGTTAGGGTTAACTGCTAAAACAATTCAGCCTAGCTGAGTTGAAGTATAAACAATAAATCGACACCAGAATAAGAAGTGTAAAAAATGAGCAATAATCTAAATAGTTTTTAGGTCACAAGTTGGCACTTGTGACCAACTTTTATGATCGAAATACTCCAAGTATGAGCGAAATACTGCCTTCCATGGCCAAAACAGCTGAAAAATTCCATTGATTAATTGCTATAAGTGAATCTTGGTTACATTTTTGAATACGAATGTATTTCGTTATTTATCAATGCAAAACTGGACAGTATTTGACATACGATGTTTGCGTTCGAACTTTTATTTTATTCGAGATTTTCATAGAGAAAATGTAGATTGTTTAACCAGTGTTTTAGAAGGAAGACATTTGAATATATATTTACTTTATTAAGTCAGCTGCTGGCGGTACTGAATACATAAAGAATCAATATAAAACAAAAAAGAAATATCTTAAATATCAATAAATAAAATATTGAATGGCAAATATGTTGGGGGATTTGGTGACTCTAATTGCTAGAATATATATTAGACTAAACAAGAAAATAACCTATTAAACTAGTGACAGCATAAATAATTTATGGCATATGGTAACCATATTTGCAACTTTTAATTTTATGCTTGATTGAGTCCAGGTCATTGAGTTTTTGAGTTTGAAAGCATTTGCTAAAGATATGCATATTGCTCCTCGAACTAAACAATATCATAATTGGAAGAGGCCTTCCAAAAATGCGGAGAAAAAGTACTAAAACCGTTAATAAGCGACAACCCTGGTGAACACACCAAGCTGATTCAAGGGTCAGACAACTACCCTTTTGCTGTTATACGAAAAATCTCAGATCTATTTCTTTTTTTTTGTTCTTAATCAAGAAGTGTAGTAAAATTGTCTCCTGATTCATGTTCATAAGTTTCTCCAATAGAATGCTTATAGATCTGTAAAATGTTCTTAAACTAAAGTATGCACAGCTGAAAAAAATTTCATGAGTTATTGAATTTAATGAAATTAAATTCAATTGCCTATAAATTACAAGAAACAACATTCTTTTCTCTTGCTAGCTCTGGCTCTGATGATCAAATGCTACCTGCTGCTGATGGCTGGTGAGTGGTGGGTCAAGTGAAACTCCCCTTTCTTTGAAGGAATGAGTTTTGTTGACCTGAAGCAGGCGCGTGGGGTTCTTTGAATGGGATTAAATAACGGTGGGTACCTCGACACTACCAAGAAAGGCTCTTCTACAAACGGTGAAAAAAGGACAGGCCACCCTTATCTTGTTATATTACACCTGATATTTAGGGGGCCATTAGCTACTGGTGTGTATTTATACTTTTTTTGTATAGAGGCAATAGGCCTTCGTGGCCTGAGCCGTGGCTAATTTAGGTAGCTCCACCCACAATAAAATCAGAACACAGTCCCCTCATGAAAGATACATTATAGGGAATGTTGAAAGTTCTGAATAGATTATTACAAATCCTGTTTGAAGATATAAAAGCTGATAAAAAAAACAAAAAACTGATCGACACTCACTTGAGTCTGCTGTTTATGCTTCTTGCTCAAGATTTCCATTTGTCTCGCCAGTTCCTTTTCGCTTTCCCTCAGATTGGCTTTCTTTGGCCCAACTACGTGAATAACTCTGTCATAGACTTCTATGCCTTGAATCCACCGGCAGAGACCCTCGCATGCAACTGACACCTGTGCCACTACTTCCGGGTCAAACTCAGGATTTGTTAAGTATCTAAACACACATTTTAGAAATTCCATTTAATCATACAGAACAAAAAAGAAGTTTGGACTTCATAAATTAAAAACTGTTTCTACAAACTAGTTGCTTCAAACCCTCTTTCATATTGCATTTAGGTCCATACTTATATTAGGACCTTCTTTTTTTAGGGGGAGGGGGTAACAATCTACTCACTATTCGTGCTTTGTTGTCTAATTCATGTAATTATTTTTTGACCCTGTCATTCTAATGAAGTACTTTCTCCCCCTAACTACAAGATGTTTACCGTGTCTCCTATAAATTTTAATTTTTTTATTTGGTTTATTCTAACTTTTCATATTTTTCAACGTGTCTGTCTCGAGATATAAAAAATAGATATAACTGCGAAGGAAAATAACATACCCACTTAAATAATAAAGAAAAAACAAAACGGTGGAGTATAATAAGGAAGAAGAAAAAACATAGTAAATTGAATTTAACTTGGAATACTACAGTGTTTAGTACTGAAAAAATAAACGGACAAAAAAAAATTACCTCGTGTTCAAGTAGTTCACCGTAACAAATTGGAAGTAAAGAGTGGCTCATGCTAACAGTAATCAAAACTAAAAAAAAACGAATTGTTATAATGACAAACACAACAAACAAAATTTAGACAAAAGGGATCACCAATCAGCAAAGTATCTTTTGATGCCAGTTCGTAGTTTAAAACAATATTTCCAGGCCAAAGCCGTCCGAAATGCAATCGAGTGAAAATTTGGAATAGCCAATCGGATTAAAATTATTTAAACCGATAATTTTGTGATAGCAAATCGATTTGAAATTACCGAAAAGCGATGTATACAGCTTCAAGTTCCAGAGGCTATAATGCCGTGCAGTGTTCCTAAAGATACATGCAGTTCTTACAAACTGAAACAATTATTTTTAGTGGTCATTCAACTGGGTTTATTTGCTCGAGACTTGATAAAATTATTTCCATTTTGTATTGTTACGCATTAGGTATTGAGAAAAAGGGTTAGTGGACCTTTCTGTGGGTGGGGCGGGTGTGCTCGAATCCACAAAAGAGAAACTATAGGAGGGGTGGGAAGAGTTCCTCCTAATCTCTCTTACTTCAGAGGAATATTTTTGACTAGACCTGTAGTAGGGGTGCCACGGGGTGAGAGGTCCGTAAGTGTAGCATTAAAGATTTTATTCATATGCATACCTACTAGTAGAGGACGGAGGGAGGTGGGCATCCCTTAGAATTGTTTTTCGAAGAACTTCTCTTGAAAATGATGACCCTAAATTCTTTCTTGATATTTAAGAACTGCCCCCCCCCCCCAATGGGAAAAATTTTAAGGAATGAAATTTGTAAGGTATGACTATCCTTCGTGGATGATCGAAGAATTTTTATATGAATGTTAGACCTGAATCTATAACTTGGGGTTTGAGAGGGGGTGAACATGTTTTGTGTTTAAGAGAACCCTGGATCGAACAATTCGTTGTATAAATTGTTATTAAAGAGTGAAACTTTTCAATAGAAGCCAAAGTTCCAAAAAATAAGCTTGGATTGTAACATATCATATATTTCATGGTAAGAAACTGAAAATAAGGGGCAACACGGCTGAATAGTAACCGAAACTCTAAGAAATGGAATTTTGATATCAATAGACATGGCTTGAATTGACTTAATTGGCTTGATTGAATTAATTAATTGGCTTAATTGACATGGCTTGAATTGGCATGGAAGAATTGGGTTATCTTGCTGATTCCAACTATGTAATATTCATTTTAGTTTTACCCGTCAAAAGTTAAGAGTCTGAGAATATTCGCCAGGTTATCAAAAAAGGGGAGAAACACCCTCCCAAAATTCAAGGAATCTCAATGAAAATAACATCAGATTTAGCGTATCAGGGTTATCTGCTGTAGAAGTTCCAAACTCCCATCTGCAGAAACGTCGAATTTTTTTATTTTTTGCCAGAAGAAAGATCACGGATGCGTGTTTTTTTTTTTTTTCAGATGTGATAGTATCGAACCAATGGCCTTAGAATACCAAACGAGGGTTTATTCAAACAAAAATTAAAAGTCCTAGTGTCCCTTAAAGTCCCTTTTTAAGTGACCAAAAAGATTGGAGGGCATCTAGCCCTGCTCTCATGCTCCTTTCTTCTCCAAAGTCGTCCGATCAAAATTTTGATATAGCCATTTTGTTCAACACAGTTCAAAAGTCCAAGAATTATGCCTTTGGAGATAACAAGACCCACCACAGCCCCTGGGGAAAGGTCTTTAAGTTATAAAACCAGCCCATTGTTTACGTATTATAGTTGCTATTGTAAAGTATACATATATTTGTCGGGTGGAGGGGGGTAAATTTTATGCTGGGAGAATTTCTACGAGGAGAAGTTCTAATTTTCCATAAGGAGGGAGATTTTCAGAGGATTGAGTTTTTAAGCAAAATTTTACACTTTAAGCAAAATTTTTTAAGCAAATCCTATGCAAAATTATTTTTATTTGTCTTACTTTCTCTTTGCCGACTCAATTTTACATGTGAGATGTTAGGATGATGGTCTGGGGTAAGTTTTCACCAGGATTCAATTACCTAGAAGACCTTTCCATGGGAAGTTATTCCGCAGAGGGAAAGTTGGGTTTCCTGGCATTATTTAAGAAGTTTTTCAACTGAAAGTAAGGAGCACGATTAAAACTTAAAACAACTAGGAATCATTATATATAAGAGAGGGGTTCTTCCCTCCGCAATACCTCGCTCTTTACGCTAAAGTTTGACTTATTGTCCCAATTCCTTATGAAAGACTTCTGAAACAGAAGGGTTAAATGACCCTTCTGTTTCAGGGTCATTAGAACAAAAGAAGCTTTTTTTAAAATACTAAAAAACTTTAGCTTGAAAAACGAGGTATTGAGGTGGAGACAACCTTCCTCGTGCGCATAATAGTTTCTGTCGTTTGGAATTTTAATGTTGTTCCTTATTTTCTGTTGATTTTTTTTCTTTCTTAATGCACAAAAAGAAATCTGCTATTTATACTGATTTTAAATATGAAAGTCATCAATTTTAGATATTCTCATCAAAAGGTATTAGGAAATGAAAATCTGCATAATTTGACAAAAAGGGCTTTCACAACTTCTAAAGCAACGTAGTTTTGGTGAATATTACTTAATTACAATCAATATTCCTAAGAACTCCAAAGTTGCTATCTGAAAAAACCGCTCCCTGAGAGTGACACTTTCGATGTCCCATTAATGGGACATCGCGAGAGTTAGAAAAGGAACTTTGTACATTTGAAACAATGTTAACATTTTCCGTAAATAACTAATTAAATGCATAAATTCATATATTAGATACCTTTCTCTGATGATGTTCATTATTTCAGGATCAACTCTGTCTCTATCATATTCTTGAAGTCTTTCCATGAATCTCATGTCGCCAAGAAGTTTTAAAGATGAGGGCCAGTAGTCTTCATACACTCTCCCAAAACCGGAGTCATCAGGAATACGCACAGGCTTTACATTCAACATGATGCAAACTGCCTCCATTACCTAATAATTTATATATATATATATATATCTATATAATATATATATATATATATATATATATCATATATATATTATATATATATATATATATATATATATATATATATATATATATATATATATATATATATATATATATATATATATATATATATATATATATATATATATATATATATATATATATATATATATATATATCTATATATATATATATATATATATATATATATATATATATATATATATATATATATATATATATATATATATATATATATATATATATATTATATATATATATATATATATATATATATATATATATATATATATATATATATATATATATATATATATATATATATATATATATATATATATATCTATATATATATATATATATATATTATATCTATATATATATATATATATATATATATATATTATATATATATATATATATCTATATATATTATATATATATAGTATATATATATATTATATATATATATATCTTATTATATATTATATATATATATATATACAAGTCTGAGAAAAATCGATAAGAGCCTTAATTTTAGTTTTTGCAAACGACAAAAGACGAGCCAAGGCAAAAGAAGAAGTTTTTGTCCCACCACCTGAACAATTAAAAGAAACAAAGGTGGTCGTCAATGCCTTCCGTAACTTGCAAAATCAAAAACCTTATACAAGATAAATCGTTGGAAGAAAAAGAAGTTTTAGTCCCACCACCTTAACAATTAAAAGAAACAAAGGCTTGTCGATAAGTCTTACATAATGACAATAGACAAGCCGAGACAAAAGTTAAACGTCCAATAAAAAAAAAAAAAAAATACAAAGGCACCACTTCTACTTTAAGGTCCATTGGAACGTCATGATATCAAGAAAAGCTCAAATTCTCTGCGTTTAGAAGACAAGTGACAGCGAGAATCTATACATAGAAGTCTTCCGCGTGCCCCATACCTTTGTTAAAAAGACATACGTATTTTATAAATTACGAAAGATAAGCCAAGGTGTAACGAACAAAAAAAAATTGTAAATGACAGTGATGATGATTTGGTTTTGATTTTGACGTGGATAAAGTCATCAATACCTACCATACTTTTGAAAATCAAAAATATGAATTGGATAAATCGTTGGAAGAAAAACGAGATTTTTCCAACCACCTGAACAATTAAATGAAACACAAGGTTCGATATGTCTTTTATAATGACAAAGGATAAGCAAAAGAAAAAGAAGAAGTTATTGTCCCACCACCAAAACAATCATAGGCAGCGCAATAGCGCTACTTAAGTAAAGAACGATGTTGGCACAATGTATTATTTATTTTTTTGTTTCCATACCCGGGCACTTCGTATCAAAGGAGTTGTCGTAGAAACTTCAAAAAGGGCTCATTCGATTGGAAATTGGAGTGGCTAGTGCCCTTTTTGATAGTCAAAAGTGATTGGAGGGCAACTAGCCCCCCCCCCCAACGCCCATCATTACCCCAAGCACATCCAATCAAAATTTTGAGATAACCATTTTGTTCAGCGTAGTTGATTTCCAGATTGAAAATATGTTTTTGAGGAGGAAACTCCCCCACAACCCTCGGGACAAGGGTTTTAAGCTATGCCCGAGAGCATATAAGAACGATGTTCGCACAATGTTTTTTTCTTTAGAGCAGTGCACTTCGTATCGAAGAAATTGTCGTAGAAACTTCGAAAAGGGCACATTCAATTGGAAATTCGAGTGGCTTGTGCCCTTTTTAATAGTAGAAAGTGGCTGGAAGCCAACTAACACCCCTTCCACGCCCACCATTCCCCGAAACACATCCTATCAAAATTTTGAAATAGCCATTTTGTTCAGTGTAGTTGATTTCCAGATAGAAATTATGTTTTTGAGGAGGACACTCCCCCAGTGCCTTCAGGGCAAGGGTTGTAAGTTAAGCCTTGGGGGCATATAAGGTTTTTATAGAAGGCGTTGTCGTAGAAACTTCAAAAAAAGCTCATTCGATTGGAAATTCAAAGGGCTAGTGTCCTTTTTAATAGTCAAAAGTGATTGGAGAGCAACTAGCCCCTCCCCACGCCCATTATTCCCAGAAACACATCCAATCAAAATTCTAAGACAGCCATTTTGTTCAGCGAAGTTGATTTCCAGATAAAAAATATATTTTTGAGGAGGACACTCCCCCACAACTCTTGGGGCAAGGGTTTTAAGTTATGCCCTGAGGGCATATAAGAAAGTTGTTGGCACAATGTATCATTTATAATTTTTTCCTTTAGAGCAGGGTACTTCGAATCGAAGAAGTTGTCGTAGAAACTCTAAAAAGGGTTCATTCAATTGGAAATTGGAGTGGCTTGTGCCCTTTTTAATAGTCGAAAGTGATTGGACGGCAACTAACACCCCTTCCACGCCCACCATTTCCCAAAACTCATCCAATCAAAATTTTGAGATAGCCATTTTGTTCAGCGTAGCTGATTTCCACATAGAAATTATGTTTTTGAGAAGGAAACTCCCCCATAGTCTTCCGGGGAAGGGTTGTAAGTTATGCCCTGGGGGCAAATAAGGTTTTTATAGAAGGCGTTGTCGTAGAAACTTCAAAAAAGGCTCATTCGATTGGAAATTCAAAGGGCTATTGCCGTTTTTAATAGTCAAAAGTGATTGGAGGACAACTAACCCCCCTGTCACGCCCATCTTTTCCCCAAACGCATCCAACCAAAATTTTGAAATAGCCATTTTATTCAACGTAGATTTAAGTTCTGGCAATTACGTCTTTGAGGATTACAACCCCCCACAGCCCTCGGTGCAAGGGTTGTAAGTTACACCCTGTGGGCATATGAGGTTTTTATAGAAAGCGTTGTCGTAAAAACTTCAAAAAGGCCTCATTTGATTGGAAATTTAAATTGCTAGTACCCTTTTTAATAGTCGAAAGTAATTGGAAGGCAACTAACACCCCTTCCACACCCACCATTTTCCCAAACACATCCAATAAAGATTATGAGATGGCCATTTTGTCCCACGCAGTTCAAAGTTCAGGAAATTAAACCTTTGACCAGGACACTCCCTCCACTGTCTTCAGGGCAAGGGTCATAATTTATGCCATGGGGGCATATCCGATCAAAATTTTTAGATAGCCATTTTATTCAACGTAGTTGAAGATTTTGGAAACTAGGTTTTTAAGGATGACAACCCCTCCCCCCAGAGCCCTCAAGGCAAGGGTTGTAAGTTATGCCCTGGGGCATATAAAGTTTTATTTAAAGTTTTGTCGTAGAAACTTCAAAAGGGCTCATCCAATTGGAAATTGAAAGGGCTAGTGCCTTTTTTAATAGCTGAAAGTGATTGGATAGCGACTATTGCCCCTCTTACGCCCATCATTTTCCCAAACGCATCCAATCAAAACTTTGAGATATCCATTTTGTTCAACTTGGTTGAAAGTTCTGGAAATTAGGTCTTTTTGGATGATAGTTCTCAGAGCCCTCAGTGGAAGGGTTGTAAGTTATACCCTGGGGGCATATAAGGTTTATATAGAAAGTTGTTGTTGAAATTTCAAAAAGGGCTCATCTGATTGGAAATTGAAATGGCTAGTGCCCTTTTTAATAATCGAAAGTGATTTGAATGCAACTAACACCCCTTCCAGGCCCACCATTTAACCAAACATATCCAATCAAAATTTTGAGATAGCTATTTTGTTCAAAGCAGTTGAAAGGTCCGGAAATTATATCTAAGAGGATAACACTCTTCTACAGCCCTCAGGGTGAGGGTTGTAAGATATGCCCTGGGGGCATGTAAGGTTTTTATTAAAAGCTTTGTCGTAAAAAACTTCAAAAAGGGCTCATTCCATTGGAAATTCGAAGGGCTTGTGCCCTTTTTAATAGTCGAAAGTGATTGGAGGATAACTAACACCCCTCTCACGCCCATCTTCTCCCCAAACACATCCAATCAGAATTTTTAGATAGCCTCTTTTCAACGTAGTTAAAAGTTTTAGAAATTAGGTCTTTGAGGATGATAACCCCCTCAGAGCCCTCGGGGCAAGGGTTGTAAGTTATGCCCTTGGGGCATATAAGGTTTTCATAGATAGTGATGTTGTGGAAACTTCAAAAAGGGCTCATTCCATTGGAAATTCGAAGGGCTTGTGCCCTTTTTAATAGTCGAAAGTGATTGGAGGATAACTAACACCCCTCTCACACCCAGCATTTCCCCGTATACATCCAATCAGAATTTTGAGATAGCCATTTTGTTCGACGTAGTCTGGAAATTATGTTTTTGAGGATGAAACTCCCCCCACAGCCCTCAGGGCAAGGGTTATAAGTTAGGTCCTTGGGGCATATAAGGTTTTTTTTTATAGAAAGCATTGTCGTAGAAACTTCAAAAAGGATTCATTCGATAGGAAATTGAAACTATAGGAAATTTAAGTTGTTGGCACAATGTATTATTTATTATTTTTTTCCTTTAGAGCAGGGTACTTCGAATCGAAGAAGTTGTCGTAGAAACTCTATAAAGGGTTCATTCAATTGGAAATTGGAGTGGCTTGTGCCCTTTTTAATAGTCGAAAGGGATTGGATGGCAAGTAAACCCCCTTTTACACCCACCATTTCCCCAAACACATCCAATCAAAGTTTTGAGATAGCCATTTTGTTCAACGTAGTTCAAAGGTCCAGAAATTATGTCTTTGAGGATGACAACCCCCTCACAGCCCTCAGGTCAAGGGCTGTACGTTATGCCCTGGGGCAGATAAGTTTTTTTATAGAAAGCGGTGTCGTAGAAACTTCAAAAGGGGCTAATTCGATTAGAAATTAAAAGGGCTAGTGCTCTTTTTAATAGTCAAAAGTGATTTGAGGGCAACTAACCCCCCCTCTCATGTTCACTATTTCCCCAAACACATACAATCAAAATATTGAGATAGCAATTTTCTTAAACGTAGTTGCAAGTTCTGGAAATTAGATCTTTGAGGATGACAACCCCCCCAGCCCTCAGGGCAGGGGTTGTAAGTTATGCCCTGGGGGCATATAAGGTTTATTGAAAGCGTTGTCGTAGAAACTTCAATAGGGCTCATTTCGTTGGAAATTGAAAAGGTTAGTGCTTTTTTTAATAGTTGAAAGTGACTGGAGAGCAACTAAGGCTCCTCTCACGCCCACCATTTCCCCAAACACATTCAATCAAAATTTTGAGATAGCCATTTCGTTTAACGTAATTGAAAGTTCTAGAAATTAGGTCTTTGAGGATGACAACCCTCCCCCCCACAATCCTCAGGGCAAAGGTTGTAAGTTATGCCCTGGGGGCATATAAGGCTTTTATAGAAAGTTTTGTCGTAAAAACTTCAAAAGGACTCATTTGATTGGAAATTGAAAGGGCTAGTGCCCTTCGTAATAGTTGAAAGTGATTGGAAGGCTTGACATTTTTATAGTAAAGATCAACGTCGGTATAATGTATTATTTTTTGTTGTTGTTGTTGTTGTTTAGACCAGGGCACTTCGTATCGAAGGAGTTGTCGTAGGAACTTCAAAAAGCGCTCATTCGATTGAAAATAGAAAGGGCTGATACCCATTTTGAAAGTTGAAAATCATTGGAAGGAAACTAATCCCCTCCCACGCCCACCCTCCCATTTGTTTTTATGTTTAAAAACTAAATGTTGCCTTAAGATTAAATCAAAATGCACTGTGTTAATGCTAATTCCCAATAAGGGGTCTCAGCAGTATCCCAAGAACGACTGAGGGTATTATGTTCAAATTTCGGGGCTGCTTGTGCTCTTAAAATTTAACCAAATCAAAATAGCATAAGTGCATCCAAGCTATCAAAGAAACTAAACAGATTTTTTTGCGAATGGTATCAAGTTTTCTATTTCAGGTCAACTAGAGGAGCTATGAAACTAAATTAAGAACTACTATTTGTGTCCAGATGTTTAAAAGGGCGTATGTTGTTAAAAAATGCTGAAAATTTTTCTCCAGCATACAAATAGCAGGCCAAACTATAATTTCTTAAAAAAACGAAAAGATTTAAAGTATTATTTTCTTTTCCCCTGAAAAGACTATGTCAATACGAAACGAACAGAAATTAATTAAAAAAAACTTTTACCACAAAATAAGTTTTTCAAAGAAAAGAAAAGAACTCCATTAAACAAAAAATGAGCAAAAATAAAATCTAATAATCTACCAAGCGTGAAACTACCACAAATCAGCATCTATCATAAATGAAACCAAAAACGAACAGAAATTACAATAAATAACCCAGTCAAACTCAAAACGAGAAGAAATTAACACAAGTTGGGCGCAAAACCCCTATGCCTTCCCAGGGCCAGAACATAATTTGCACTTTACTGAAAAAAATACAAATGAATGTGCATTGTCAGTTTAATATACATATACTGATATTTGATAATCAAAATGTTAATATTATTTTATTTAATAAAGCTATAAAAGTGAAAACATTTATATTTTTTCAGTAAAGTGCAAATTATGTTCTGGCCTTGGGAGGGTCTAAACCTATAGGAGGGGGAGGGTCTTCAGTCTCCTAGCTTCAAGTTTTTTTTATGTGAGGATATAAATATTTGAATGTATAATCAAACAGTTCGTGGTAACGAACTGTAAGTAAGGAGCGACCCGGCTCAATGGTAACCGAAAATCTAGAAAACGGTATTTTGATACAAATAGACACATCAAAAGAATCACATTTTAATGCTGATTTCAAATATATAACTTTCATCAAGTTTAATCCTACCCATCAAAAGTTAGGCCCCTGAGAAAATTTGGCTGATTTTCGAAAAAAGGGGGAAAGACCCCTAAAAGTTATAGAACCTTAATGAAAATCACACCATCGTATTCCGCGTATCAGAGAACCCTACTGTAGAGGTTTCAAGCTCCCATCTACAAAAATGTAGAATTTTGCATTTTTTGCCAGAAGAAAGATCACGGGTGCGTGTTTATTTTTTTTATTTTTTTTTTTCCCAGGGGTGATCGTATCGAACCAGTTGTCCTAGAATATCGTAGGAGGGCTCATTGGAATGGACATTGAAAGTTCTAGTGCCCTTTTTAAGTGACCAAAAAAAATGGAGGGCAACTAGGCCCCCTCCCACGCTCATTTTTTCCCAAAGTCACCTGATGCCATTTTGTTCAGCATGTTCGAAAATATTATAAGTATGTCTTTTAGGATGGCTTAATCCCTCGAAGTTCCTGGGGGGAGGGCTGAAAGTTATGAACTTTACCCAATGTTAACATATAGTATTGGTTATTTGGAAGTATACAGACGTTTTCAGGGGAGATTTTTCCTGGTAGTGGGGGGGCAGGTGGGTCAGGGTTATGTTGGAGGATCTTTCCATGAAGGAAGTTTTCATGGGGGAAGGGACATTGCTATGAAGGGGACGCCGGACTTCCCAGCATTATTTAAAAAAAGATCATAAATTTAATAAAAAAACAAGTATCAATAAATGAAACCAAAAACGAACAGAAATTACAATAAATAACCCAGTCAAACTCAAAACGAGAAGAAATTAACATAAGTTGGGCGCAAAACCCCTATGCCTTCCCAGGGCCAGAACATAATTTGCACTTTACTGAAAAAAATACAATGAATGTGCATTGTCAGTTTAATATACATATACTGATATTTGGTAATCAAAATGTTAATATTATTTTATTTAATAAAGCTATAAAAGTAAAAACATTTATATTTTTTTCAGTAAAGTGCAAATTATGTTCTGGCCTTGGGAGGGTCTAACCTATAGGAGGGGGAGGGTCTTCAGTCTCCTAGCTTCAAGTTTTTTTATGTGAGGATATAAATATTTGAATGTATAATCAAACAGTTCGTGGTAACGAACTGTAAGTAAGGAGCGACCCGACTCAATGGTAACCGAAAATCTAGAAAACGGTATTTTGATACAAATAGACACATCAAAAGAATCACATTTTAATGCTGATTTCAAATATAGTAACTTTCATCAAGTTTAATCCTACCCATCAAAAGTTAGGCCCCTGAGAAAATTTGGCTGATTTTCGAAAAAAGGGGGAAAGACCCCCTAAAAGTTATAGAACCTTAATGAAAATCACACCATCGTATTCCGCGTATCAGAGAACCCTACTGTAGAGGTTTCAAGCTCCCATCTACAAAAATGTAGAATTTTGCATTTTTTGCCAGAAGAAAGATCACGGGTGCGTGTTTATTTTTTTTTTTTTTTTTCCCAGGGGTGATCGTATCGAACCAGTTGTCCTAGAATATCGTAGGAGGGCTCATTGGAATGGACATTGAAAGTTCTAGTGCCCTTTTTAAGTGACCAAAAAAATGGAGGGCAACTAGGCCCCCTCCCACGCTCATTTTTTCCCAAAGTCACCTGATGCCATTTTGTTCAGCATGTTCGAAAATATTATAAGTATGTCTTTTAGGATGGCTTAATCCCTCGAAGTTCCCGGGGGGAGGGCTGAAAGTTATGAACTTTACCCAATGTTAACATATAGTATTGGTTATTTGGAAGTATACAGACGTTTTCAGGGGAGATTTTTCCTGGTAGTGGGGGGGCAGGTGGGTCAGGGTTATGTTGGAGGATCTTTCCATGAAGGAAGTTTTCATGGGGGAAGGGACATTGCTATGAAGGGGATGCCGGACTTCCCAGCATTATTTAAAAAAAGATCATAAATTTAATAAAAAAAACAAGTATCAATAAATGAAACCAAAAACGAACAGAAATTACAATAAATAACCCAGTCAAACTCAAAACGAGAAGAAATTAACATAAGTTGGGCGCAAAACCCCTATGCCTTCCCAGGGCCAGAACATAATTTGCACTTTACTGAAAAAAATACAAATGAATGTGCATTGTCAGTTTAATATACATATACTGATATTTGGTAATCAAAATGTTAATATTATTTTATTTAATAAAGCTATAAAAGTAAAAACATTTATATTTTTTTCAGTAAAGTGCAAATTATGTTCTGGCCTTGGGAGGGTCTAACCTATAGGAGGGGGAGGGTCTTCAGTCTCCTAGCTTCAAGTTTTTTATGTGAGGATATAAATATTTGAATGTATAATCAAACAGTTCGTGGTAACGAACTGTAAGTAAGGAGCGACCCGACTCAATGGTAACCGAAAATCTAGAAAACGGTATTTTGATACAAATAGACACATCAAAAGAATCACATTTTAATGCTGATTTCAAATATATAACTTTCATCAAGTTTAATCCTACCCATCAAAAGTTAGGCCCCTGAGAAAATTTGGCTGATTTTCGAAAAAAGGGGGAAAGACCCCCTAAAAGTTATAGAACCTTAATGAAAATCACACCATCGTATTCCGCGTATCAGAGAACCCTACTGTAGAGGTTTCAAGCTCCCATCTACAAAAATGTAGAATTTTGCATTTTTTGCCAGAAGAAAGATCACGGGTGCGTGTTTATTTTTTTTATTTTTTTTTTCCCAGGGGTGATCGTATCGAACCAGTTGTCCTAGAATATCGTAGGAGGGCTCATTGGAATGGACATTGAAAGTTCTAGTGCCCTTTTTAAGTGACCAAAAAAATGGAGGGCAACTAGGCCCCCTCCCACGCTCATTTTTTCCCAAAGTCACCTGATGCCATTTTGTTCAGCATGTTCGAAAATATTATAAGTATGTCTTTTAGGATGGCTTAATCCCTCGAAGTTCCCGGGGGGAGGGCTGAAAGTTATGAACTTTACCCAATGTTAACATATAGTATTGGTTATTTGGAAGTATACAGACGTTTTCAGGGGAGATTTTTCCTGGTAGTGGGGGGGCAGGTGGGTCAGGGGTTATGTTGGAGGATCTTTCCATGAAGGAAGTTTTCATGGGGGAAGGGACATTGCTATGAAGGGGACGCCGGACTTCCCAGCATTATTTAAAAAAAGATCATAAATTTAATAAAAAAACAAGTATTTCAACTGCAACAGCAGCAACATCGAAACTTTAAACGAACAGAAAATATTACATATATAATTGGGTTCACCCCGTAGTCAATGCCTCGCTCTTTAAGCCAAAGATTTTTTAGTACTTTCATAAGAGCTATTTATTCTAATTAACGGCCTTTGTGAATAACCGGTCATTTCTAAAGAATTGGAACAAAATCTGAACTTTCGCTTAAAGAGCAAGGTATTGACTAGGGGGCGAACCCCCTAATAAACGTATTAAAAATATATGAATATAGAAGTTCGTTACGTAAGTTAATTCGTAAGTTACATATATTTATTATTAATAAAAACGTTCGTAAATAAAATTAAACAAGTTTCGAGAAAGCCATTTAACTAAATAAAAGTAAATTAACATGAAAATTTTGTTTTAATTATTCATGTACGGTGAGCCAAGATCAAAACCTGCATTTATTCAAAAACGTTCAAAAATTAAATAAAAAAAACAAGTTTTTTAAACTGAAAGTAAGGAGCGACATTAAACTTAAAACGAACAGAAATTATTCTGTATATGAAAGAGACTGTCCCCTCCTCAACGCCTCGCTCTTTACGCTAAAGTTTGACTCTGTCTCACAACTTTATTTTTTAAAACAATAAAAAACTTTAGCGCAAAGAGCGAGGCGTTGAGGAGGGGACAGTCTCTTTCATATACAGAATAATTTCTGTTCGTTTTAAGTTTTAATGTCGCTCCTTACTTTCAGTTTAAAAAACTTGTTTTTTTTTATTTTTTTATTTATTTTTATTTTTATTATAGCCTAGGCACTATTGTGAATTTATAATCACCGTATACACTAAGTTGATCGTATCAAATCTAGCCAGAGTTTGAAAAACATGCATCATACATAAGATAAATACATGTTGTAACAAATATATACATGCAGTAAAAAAAGAAGTAAAAGAAGTGTAGGGTCTAGACCTTGTTCAAGTGCTCATTTATTTCAGTTACTAAAGTAGGAAGACAGTTTTTTTTTTTTTTTTTTTTTTTTTTTTTTTTTTTTTTTTTTTTTTTTTTTTTTTTTTTTTTTTGCCAGGTGATTACCGTAATACACTATATAATTAATTAAAAGAAAACTTTCCGAAAAAGATGTTTTCTAAAGAAAAGTAAAGGCCATATTAAACTTAAACTCAGAACAATTAGAAACTTACAATAAATTAAACTCAAAACCACCAGAAATTATTATTAAAGAATAAAGGAAACCCAAAACGAGCAGAAATTAAATAAACAATCATAGCAGAAAACATACAACAGGTACTAATATAAATGAATAAATAAATCTCAAAGCGAGTCAGCTTAAATTGAATGTGCAAATCAAGCTTAAAACCAACAAAAATATTTTGCTATTGAGGCATAAATGAAACCCAAAACGAACAGAAATTAAATAAACAATCATAGCAAACAAACAAACAATAGTTACTAATATAAATGAGTAAATAAATCTTAAAACGACTGAAACTTAAATTGAATATGCAAATCTAGCTTGAAACGAAAAAAAATCTCTACAAAGAAGAGTTTGGGTCTTGCCTCCGTCTTTCACTGTAAAAGTCTAAAACCTACTGCGTCATTGGCGCTTTACTGAAAACGATTTATATTACAAATATTTTCTTTTGTACTTATTACAGCATTGAAAATAAACATAATAATTACAGTAAAATTAAAAATTTTGAACTGATGAGCTTTTAGCAACTAATATCATTATATATCAAATATTTTGTTTAATTTTATTAGTTCTTTCCAAGACTGTTTAAGACAAATATAGCTTCACTACAAACAAGAGTTTGGATGCTGCCCACTTCCCTAACTTTAAAAGTCTAAAGCCTACTACGTCATAGGTGCTTCACTGAAAACGGATTATATTACAAATATTTCCTTTTCCAGTTATTGTAGCATTGAAAATTAAAACAAAATAATAGTGAAATAAAATCTTGAACTGTTGATCTTTCAACAATTCACAGCATTATACATCAAAAATTCAATTTGATTTTATTTGTACTTTTCAAGACTGTTCAAGACACATATAGTCCAACAGTTCGTGGTAACGAACTGTAAGTAAGGAGGGACCCGGCTCAATAGTAACCGAAACTCTTAAAAACGGAATTTTGAAACCAATAGATCCATCAAAAGAATTAGATTTTTATGCTGATTTCAAATATATAAGTTTCATCAAGTTAGTCCTACCCATAAAAAGTTACGTGCCTGAGAAAATTTGCCTGATTTTAAAAAAAGGGGGAGGGGAGCCCTTAAAAAATATAGAGTCTTAATGAAAATCACACCATCAGATTCAGTGTATAAGAGAACCCTTCTTTAGAGGTTTCAAGCTCCTATCTGCAAAAATGCCTTCTTAAGCGACCAAAAAAAATGGAGGGCAACTAGGCCCCCTCCCACGCTCCTTTTCTTCCCACAGTCACCCAATCAAAATTTCGAGATAGCAATTTTGTTCAGCATGGTCGAAAATATAATAACTATGTCTTTTAGGATGACTTAATCCCCGATAGTCCCCAGGGGAAGGGCTGAAAATTATGAACTTTACCCAATGTTTACATGTAGTATTGGTTATTGGGAAGCATATGGACGTTTTCAGGAGGGATTTTTCTGGTAGTGGAGGGGTCGGGGGTTAAGTGGGGGGATCTTTCCATGGAGGAAGTTTTCATGGGGGAAGAGACATTGCTATGAAGGGGCGCCGGATTTCCCAGCATCATTTAAAAAGCGAACAGAAATTAAATAAAAAAAACAACAAGTTTTACAACTGAAAGTAAGGAGCAACATCAAAACTTAAAATGAACAGAAATTGTTATGTATATATTCTGGGCTCGCCTCCTAGTCAATACCTCGCTCTTTACGCCAAAGATTTGTTAGTACTTTCATAAGAGCTATTTATTCTAATTAATGGCCTTTGTGATTAAGGGGTCATTTTTAAGGAATTCGAACAAAATTCGAAACTTCAGCGTAAAGAGCGAGGTATTGACTAGGGGGCGAACCCCCTAATATACGTATTAAAAATATATGAATATAGAAGTTCTAGAGTTTTGAAAAATATATGAAAATAGGAGCTAGAGCTTTCAAGCTCCTATTTGCAAAAATGTGGAATTTGTATTTTTTGCCAGAAGAAAGATCACGAATACGTGTTTATTTGTTTGTTTGTTTTTTTTTTTGTTTTTTTTCCCAGGGTGATAGTATCAATCCAGTGGTCCTAGAATATCGCAAGAAGGCTCATTCGAGCAGAAATAAAAAGTTTTAGTGCCCTTTTTAAGTAACCAAAAAATTGGAGGGCAACTAGGCCCCCTCCCACACTCATTTTTTCCCAAAGTCACCTGATCAAAATTTTGAGATTGTCAAAAGTCAAATAAACATGTCTTTGAGGATGAATTAACCCCCCCACAGTACCTGGGGGAAGGGCTGCAAGTTATGAACTTTGCCCCATTGTTTACATATCGTATTGGTTATTGGGAGGTATACAGACGTTTACAGGAGGGATTTTTTCTGGCGGGAGGGGTTCGGAGGAGGGGGTTACGTTGGAGGATCTTTCCACGGAGGATCATGAGGGAAAGGAAATTTCTATGAAGGGGGTGCCGGATTTCCCAGTATTATTTTAAAAACGATCAGAAATTAAATAAAAAACAAGTTTTTTCAACTGAAAGTGAATGAGGGGGTATATGAGGGGGTTCTCCTCGTAGTCAATACCTCACTTTTTACGCTAAAGTTTTTTTTGGTACTTTCAAAAGAGCTATCTATTCTAATTAAACAGTCTTTGTGATTCAGAGGTCATTCTTAGAAAAATGGAACAAAATTTGAACTTTAGCGTGAAGAAATAGGTATTGACCAACCCTCTCATATACGTAATAATTTCTGTTCGTTTTAAGTTATAATGTTGCTCCTTACTTTCAGTTGAAAAAAACATTTTTTTTTAAATAAAACATTGGAGCCGTATGGCCTTTACTATAGGCAACGCTCTAGCGTTGCCTCTGATTAAATACATTTGTATATATACAACCATGTAAATAAAACAAAAATATCACTTCAGTAAATTTAACTTCAACAATTTCGTAATCAGTAATAGTCTTTGGTTTGTCCCTTGTTAAGAACAGTGCGCCGTTTTAGCATCCCACCGTTCTAATAATAATACTTCAGAATATTGTTGACAAAACATTTATTTAAAAGATAAAATCAAACACTATTCAGTATACATGCGGTGAATATCTAGTCGATATTAATATTATTGAATAAAATTTATTTGAATGGGATATCCAAAATAGGATTCATTTCACTTTCACAAGAGTAGGACTCAACACATCAAAACGGTCTCAATAATAAAAGGTATTTACAACGTAGATCCTATTGTGTTTTGGGGTTTAGTTATTTCTCTTCAACCCATTAATATCAACATAAAATTATGTCTTGCTAAATGGAAAAGAAGAATAGGTCACTATCATTCATACGTAAACTACTCTCCACTTATTTACTTGAATAATTCAGCTCCATTTTATTCCACTCCACTGAAACACATTTATTTGTGTTCTATATCAACACACATTTATTTATTTAAACATATTTACTCCACACATTTTATTTGCACTTTACTGAAAAAATATAAAATGTTTTTACTTTTATAACTTTAATAAGTCAAATAATATTAACATTTTGATTGCTAATATCAGTATATGTATATTAAACTGACAATGCACATTCATTTATATTTTTTCAGTAAAGTGCGAATTATGTTCTGGCCTGAGGAAGGCATAGGGGTTTTGAGCCCCACTCATCTTAATTTCTGCTCGTTTTGAGTTTGACACGGTTATTTATTGTAATTTCTGTTCGTTTTGGGTTTCACTTATTTATCGATGCTGATTTTTGGTAGTTTCACTCTTGGTAGATTATTTGATTTGATTTTTGCTCATTTTTGGTTTTATGGAGTTCTTTACTTTTCTTTGAAAACTTTATTTTGTGGAAAAAGTTTTTCTTTAATTAATATCTGTTCGTTTTATATTGACATAGTCTTTCAGGGAACAGAAAATAATACATTAAATCTTTTCGTTTTTTTTAAACTTTATAGTTTGGCCTGCTATTTGCATGCTGGAGAAAAATTTTCAGTAATTTTTAACAACATTCACCCTTTTACAAATCTGGACACAAATAGTAGTGTTTAATTTAGTTTCATACCTTCTCTAGTTGACCTGAAATAGAAAACTTGATACCATTCGCAGAAAAAGTCTGTTTACTTTCTTTGATAGCTAGGATACACTTACGCTATTTTGATTTGGTTAAATTTGAAAAGCAGATATAGCCCCGAAAGTTTGAACATAATACCCTCAGTTGTTCTTGGGATACTGCTGAGACGCCTTCTTGAGAATTACTGTTACCACAGTGCATTTGATTTAATCTTAAGGCAACATTTAGTTTGTAGACATAATGGGCAAATGGGAGGGTGGGCGTGGGAGGAGAACTAGTTGCCCTCCAGTCACTTTTGACTATTTAAAAGGGAATTAGCCCTTTCTATTTTCAATCGAATGAGCCCTTTTCGAAGTTCCTACGACAACCCCTTCGATAGGAAGTGCCCTGGTCCAAACAAAAAAAAAATAAAATAACAACAATACATTGTACCCACGTCGATCTTTACTATAATTAAAAAAAAAACAAGTTTTTTAAACTGAAAGTAAGGAGCGACATTAAAACTTAAAACGAACAGAAATTATTCCGTATATGAAAAGGGCTGTCCCCTCCTCAACGCCTCGCTCTTTACGCTAAAGTTTTTTTATTGTTTTAAAAAATAAAGTTTTGAGACAGAGTCAAACTTTAGCGTAAAGAGCGAGGCGTTGAGGAGGGGACAGCCCGTTTCATATACGGAATAATTTCTGTTCGTTTTAAGTTTTAATGTCGCTCCTTACTTTCAGTTTAAAAACTTGTTTTTTTATTTAATTTCTGATCGTTTTTTAGTTAATGCAGCTTTTATTTTGGATCACCGTCATTGAATAAGTAAACAAAATTTGCATAAAAATTTTACTTTTCTTTTGCTAAATGGCTGTCTCTAAATTTGGTTCTGACGTAATTTACAAATTAAATTACGTAACGAACTTCTATATTCGTAATATTTTTCTTCTGGCAAAAAATACAAAGTTGCAGATTTTTGCAAATATGAGCTTGAAACCTTTGTAATGGGGTTTTTTGATACACTGAATCTGACGGTGTGATTTTCATTAAAATTCTTTCACTTGTAGGGGATTTTTCCCCCCTCTTTAAAAAATCAGGTAAATTTTCTCAGGCTCGTAGCCTTTGATGAGTAATACTAAAATTAATAAAATTTATATATTTAGAATCAGCATTATAACCCCATTCTTTTGATACATTTATTGACATCAAAATTCCGTTTTTAAAAGTTTCGATTACTATTGAGCGTATCGCTTGTTTTTTTTATTACGTATATGTTATCACGTATATGAGGGGGTTCTCCCCTTAGTCAATACCACGCTCTTTACGTTAAAAGTTAAAAAAATTTAATTCACAAACCCCTGAATCACAAAGGCCGTTTAATTAGAATAGATAGCTCTTTTGAAAGCACTAAAAAAAAACTGTAGCGTAAAGAGCGAGGTATTGACTTGGGGGAGAACCCCCTCAATTACGTAATAATTTCTGTTCGTTTTAAGTTCTAATGTTGCTTCTTACTTTCAGCTGAAAAAACTTGTTTTTTTTTAAATTTAATTTCTGATCGTTTTTTAAATAATGCTTGGAAATCCGGCGCCCCCTTCATAGAAATGTCCCTTACCCCAAAGAAACATCCTCCACGGAACGATTCTCCCGAGTAACCCCCTCCTCCAGCCCCCCCCACCAGAAAAAAATCCTTCCTGAAAATGTCTATATACTTCCCAATAACCAATACAATATGTAAGCAATGGGCAAAGTTCATAACTTGCAGCCCTACCCCTGGGAACTGTGGGGGATTAAGTCATCCTAAAAGACATATTTATTGGATTTTCGACTATGTTGAACAAATTGGATATCTCAAAATTTTAATTGGGTGACTTTGAGAAAAAAATGAGCGTGGGAGGGGGCCTAGTTGCCCTCCATTTTTTTGGTCACTTAAAAAGGGCACTAGAACTTTTAATTTCCGTTCCAATGAGCCCTCCTAGGATATTCTAGGGCCACTGGGTCAATACGATTACCCTGGGGAAAAGAAAAAAAAAAACAAAAAAACAAATAAACACGCACCCGTGATCTTTCTTCCGGCAAAAAATGGAAATTCCACATTTTTGTAGATAGGAGCTTGAAACCTCTATTGAAGGGTTCTCTCATACGCTGAATATGATGGTGTGATTTTCATTAAGCTTCTATAACTTTTAGGGGGTCTTTCCCCCTTTTTTCGAAAAACAGCCAAACTTTCTCAGGCGCGTAACTTTTGATGGGTAAAACTTGATGAAACTTATATTTTTGAAATCAGAATTAAAATCTGATTCTTTTGATGTATCTATTGGCATGAAAATTCCATTTTTTAGAGTTTCGGTTACCATTGAGCCGGGTCGCTTCTTACTTACAGTTCGTTACCACGAACTGTTTGAAAATGTCAAGCCTTCCAATCACTTTCGACTATTAAAAGGGCATTTCCAAGGTCAAAAGGCAGGATGTGCCCTTTTTGAGTTTCTACGAGAACGCTTTCTATAAACACCTTATATAGCCCCAGGGCATAAATTACAACCCTTGCCCTGAGGGCTGTGAAGGGGTTGTCATCCTCAAAGACCTAATTTTCAGAACTTTCAACTGCGTTAAACTATCTCAAAATTTTGATTGGATGTGTTTAATGAAGAGGTGGACGTGAAAGGGGCGTTAGTTGCTCTCCAATCCCTTTCAACTATTAAAAAAGCCACTAGCCTTTTCAATTTCCAATCGAATGAGCCCTTTTGAAGCTTCCACGACAGCGCTTTCATTAAAAACCTTATTTCCTCCAGGGCATAACTTACAATCCTTGCCCTGAGGGCTGGGGGGGGGGGTTGTCATCCTCAGAGACCTAATTTCCAGAACTTTCAATTACGTTGAAGAAAATTGCTATCTCAAAATTTTGATTGGATGTGTTTGGGGAATGGTCGGCGTGAGAGGGGGGATAGTTGCCCTCCAATCACTTCTGACTATTAAAGAGGGCACTAGGCCTTTCAATTTCCAATCGAATGAGCCCTTTTTGAAGTTTCTACGACTACACTTTCTATAAAAACCTTATATGCTCCAAGGCATAACTTCATGGGCGCCCATAAGCTGAATTTTAGGGGGGGGGCTTACCTGGTCTAATCGACACTTCCAGAACTGTATAATTGAAATCTCAAGACAGAATATCATGAGCAGCACGATAGCGCTGCCTAAGTAAAGAGCGATGTGGGCCCAATATATTGTTTTGTTTTTTAGACCAGGCACTTCTTATAGAAAGAGATGTCATAGGAACTTCAAAATGAGCTCATGGAGGGCAACTAGTTACAGGGCTCTTGTAATTTATAGTGTTAGTTATAGTGTTTTTTTAAGAGTCAAAGAGATCAGATTTGAAATGCTCCACCCCCCCCCCCATAAATACAATGCATTTTCCTGAAAAGCACCTGATAGAAATTTTAAGAGGGCCATTTTTTGTCGTAGAAACTTCAAAAAGGGCTCAGTTGGTTGGTAATTGAGAGGGCTAGTGCCCTCTTTAATAGTCAAAAGTGATTGGAGGGCATCCATCCCCCCTTCCCACGCCCACCATTTCCCCAAACACTTCCAGTCAAAATTTCGAGATAGTTACTTTGTTTGACTTAGTTTAAAAGTCCAGAAATTATGTCTTTGAGGATAAGAACCTCCTCACAGTCCTCAAGGCAAGGATTGTAAGGTATACCCTGAGGACATTTAAGGTTCTTATGGAAAAGGTGGTCATATAAACTTCGGAGGTGGCTCATTGGATTGGAAATCGGAAGTTGAAGAGCCATTTTTAAGAGTCAAATTTATCAGAAGGCAGCTATACCTCAATCCAACGTCATATTTTCCCCAAATGCCTCCGATAGAAATTTTGAGATAGCCATTTGTTAAAAAATAGTCCAAGGATCTCATGACATGGTCTTTGGGGTTGACAACCCCCCCTCCCCCCCAGATTATAGGGGTAAGGGTTTTAAGTTATGCCCAGGGGGGATGTAAGGTTTTTAGGAAGAGGTGGTCTTGTGAATTTTAGAGGAGGCTCATTTGATTTGAAATACATAGTTCTAGTTCAATTTTAAGCGTCAAGCTTGATAGAGATAAAATAGCCCCCCCTCCCCCCCGATATACTATATTCCCCAAACGCATTTGATCGAAATTGTGAGATAGCCATTTTGTAGCAAATAGTCCAAAGAGAATATAACAATGTCTTCAGTAAACAAATATAAGAAATATTTAGGTGGACGTTGAACTAAATTAAAGTAAACTATGAGCTTGTGGACTTTCAAAAAGGGGGCAAAGCAATATCTCAAGAACAACTTATATTGTTAAGTTAGATCTTTAAGAGTAAGTTGTGGGGGGTTTTGAACTAGCCAGAAGGCACTATGTGCATACTTTTAGTACTACAACTACAGTTACTGTAACTAATGACACCAAGAGTATTAAGGTGAAACTTCTAGGAAGTGTTTAGAGGGCGTTCCAATTAAACGAAAAAACTGTATACATGCAGGTTTTCAAAAAGGCATATAAGCAATATCATACGCAGCCCCGCTCTATAATAGCTAGAAATATCATTGAAACATTTAAAGAAGCTAAATCGATTCAAAATTAAAAGTTCTTGGGTCCTTTCTAAGACTGAAAAGAGATTGGAGGGCAATCAGCCCGTCTCTCAAGCTGATTTATTTCCCAAACAAATCTAGTCAAAATTTTGAGACAACCATTTTGTTCAGCATAGTAGAAGGGTCCACCAACTATTTCTTTAGGGATATTGGTTATGTCAAACCCCCACAATTATCCCAAACTATAGATTCTTATAGAAAAAAGAACCGGAAAGATATAATTTTCTTTTTTTTGTCATGAAAATGACTAAAAAAAACTGAAAGTGACTGAAAATGACTAAAAAAACTTTTTCCAAGCAACAAGTTTTTCAAAGTAAACTAAAGAGCTCCATTAAACCAAAAATGGGCAGAAATGAAGTCAAGTAATCATCCAAGCATAAAACTACCACAAATCACTATCAATAAATAAATGAAATTCAAAATGAACAGAAATTAGAATAAATAGCCGAGTCAAACTCGAAACGAGCAAAAACTAACATTAGGAAGGCTGATAACCCCCATGCGTTCTCAAGACCAGAACATAATTTGTGCTTTACTGAAAACAAAATATGTTTGATATGTTTTCACTTTTTTCACAAAATATGTTTTCATTTTTTTACTTAAATAAGTAAAAAACTTGTTTTTACTCACTTTTGTTTACCCTTTTTTATTTTAAGGAATAAATATCAGTATAGGTATATTAAACTGACAGTCCACGGTCATTTTTTTTTCAGTAAAGCCTAAGTTATGTTCTGGTCTTGAGAAGTCATGGGGTTGTCAGCCCTAGTAATGTTAATTTTTGCTCGTTTTGAGTTTGAATAGGCTATTTATTATAATTTCTGTTTGTTTTGAGTTTCATTTAGGCTAATTGTTGATAGTGATTTGTAGTAGTTTTATGCTTGTAAGATTATTTGACTTTATTTCTGCCCATTTTTGGCTTAATAGAGCTCTTTACTTTTTTTGAAAACTTATTCAGTGGAAAAAGTTTTTTAAACTAATACAAATATATGACACCGTCATTTAGCCAGGAGGAGAGGGGGAGGGGGGTGGCGCCCCACTTGCCCCCTTATGGGCGCCCATGCATAACTTAAAACCCTTGCCCTGAGGGCTGTGGTGGGGTTGTCATCCTCAAAGACATAATTTCCGGTCCTTTCAAATACGTTGAACAAAATGGTAATCTCAAAATTTTGATTGGATGTGTTTGGGGAAATGGTTGGCACGGAATGAGCGAATGAGCCTTTTTGAAGTTTCTACGACAACGCTTTCTATAAAAACCTCACATGCCCCCAGGGCATAACGCACAATCTTTGCCCTGAGTTCTGTGGGGAAGTGTCGTCCTCAAAACATAATTTCTATCTGGAAATCAACTAAAGTGAACAAAATGGCTATCTCAAAATTTTGATTGGATTTGTTTGGGGAAATGGTGGGCGTGGAAGGGGTGTTAGTTGCCTTCCAATCACTTTCGACTATTGAAAAGAGCACAAGCCGCTCCAATTTCTAATCGAATGAGCCCTTTTTGAAGTTTCTACGATAACTTCTTCGATACGAAGTGCCCTGGTCTAAAGGAAAAAAAAAATAAATAATACATTGTGCCAACATCATTCTTTACTTAGGCTGTACGATTGCGCTGCCTCTGATTTGTCGTTAGGAATTTCAAAAAATAAGTTGAAGCCCTTCCTTTTAGATAGTTATTACTTTTTCTACTTTTATATTTGTTTTTATTATTAATTTGATGTTTTATTTTGTGTTTGGGTCTTTTTCTCGGGTCTTCATTTTCCTCTTGTTGTCCCATTGCTGGTGGAAAAATTAATTCTTTTTTTTTTTTTTTTTTTTTTGTCGGGTGCGATATCTGCTGTGGTGAGTAATTAATATTATGTCTATATTTTTTCTTTGTTTCGTTTTTATTTCTTTTCTTCTTATTTTGATTAATCATCCATATATTTTGTTATTTATTACTTTAGTTGTTTTATTTGTGCAAAACGAGCTTGTCTCTCTGCCAGATATTGGTATACTTAGTATGGTATGTATATATGATTGGAAAATAAATGAACCTGAACTTGAACCATACAGTGACCGTTTTCAGCATTCTTTTGCTAACCGGATGTTTATGAAGTTGAATTTGCGACCTCCACCCATTTTTAGGGATGTTGGTATCAAATCATTTAGGAGCAGTTTTGTTCAATCACCATCTCTTTAATAAAGCGAACATAGCTTGCATGCACATAAGCAGGGGGAGGGGTTTCGCCCCCCTCTAGTCTTGAATTTTCTAGAATTTCTTGGCATCTCTTGAACAATCAATGAATTCTTTGTATATTTTACTGTGAAAAAAAACATCCGGAAACGAAAATTTTGCGTATGTCCCTGAAGACCGATTAATCGCAGTACCAGAAATAGGCATAGACATGCTCCGTTATTTTTTTTTAAGGTTTTCACCTAACCTACTCGGATAATTTTTCAATTTTTAATTAAAGAATATTATCAGACATAAAAGATCTCTGTACCTCTTAGAGCAACAGATCAGTTGCAACTATTTATATGACATACCCAAATGAAGCCTTGTTATCTAGTCGTCAGTTGAATAGCTTCAATAGATCTGTTTTTTTTTTCTAACTTACTCTAATTATTCTACTTATTGTTATTCCACCTATTCTTATTCTACTTATTTTTATAACCATCTCACTACTTACGGTTTTCTTAGTGATACCCAGTTTGGATTCAGGAAAACCCACTGTGCAATACATGCAGTCCAACACCTAACAGATTTCATTAATAGCACTCTCGAAAAAAGTGTACCGGTACTTTCAGTATTTATAGACTTTAGAAGGGCTTTTGAAACGATGGTTCATAAAATTGTATTGCTTAGGCTTAGCCTTTTAGGGATCCAAGGTGTTATTCTGAAATGGTTTGAATTATATCTTGACCAGCGCATTATTCGAGTCTGTAATCAAAATTCTATTTCAAAAACTTTTATCGTTAATTCTGGTGTGCCTCAGGGTTCTGTGCTTGGTCCACTTCTTCATCTAATCTACGTTGATACCATGAGTTTTTATATATCAGATGCACTTACAACGTCTTTTGCTGATGACAGGGTGTTTACGATTACAGCTACTTGCCCGAACCAGTTAATTGAGAAGACCAATAAGGCCCTCGCTGAATTGAATAGTTTTACAAGTTCTTGTTATTTGGCAGTGAATATTTCAAAAACAAATTTCATGACATTTTGTAGAAATGGAGTTTTGTTGTGTTTTAGATAATAAAATTGTTTTTAATGGTGAATGTTTAAAGCATGTAAATGGTGTTAAGTACTTGGGCTTTAGTCTTGATTTTATTTTAAGTTGGAAATTACATTGTGATCTTGTGGCAGTTAAGATTTCAAGAGGGTTGGGTGTGATAAGAAGACTGAAAAATAAACTACCGTTAAATGTTTTACTTTTATACTATATCATTCTATTGTTAGCTATTATTTATCGATGGTTGAATGCTATGGACTAGTAGTTTTATTTCAAGTTTTAGAAAGGTTCAAATTTTACAGAATAAAATAGCTCGTAATTTAGGTAGTTATATTCAGGTTGAAAATAGCACGTTGAATTGCTTTACAAGTTTGAACATTTTAAATATTTATCAGTTACAGGATTACAAGTTAGTAACTTTTATATATCAATGTTTGAATAAGTTTTCACCGGAGGTATTTTGGGAACTTTTTAGAGCTAATTCATCTTATCACTGTTATGAGACTAGAAATGCAAATGACCTTGCATCTGAGCTCTGGAATACACAACGTGCTGCGTTTCTGCCTCGTTTTTCGGGACCGGGGGTGTGCCCCTCCCAGATAGTATTAGACAAGCTGATAATGTAAGCCAGCTCAAGAGTAGATTGAAGCGTTACCTTTTGGGTGATAATTGAGAATGATTAGAAAGTTGATGTTATTTCTCTTTATTTTTTTATTTTTTTATGTAGTAGGCCTAGCTATAGAGCTGTATGATAATGGATTTTCACCTATCGTAAAGAAACTTTCGGGTTTTTGTAGATGGCTGCTGTAAATTTGTTTGTATTTTTTACGTTAAATAAATTAATTTAATCTGAATTTGATCTATTATAATTATTCTAATAGTTCTTATTCTACCCTCAATAAATTTTTCTTATCAAATTCTCCAACAAACTGCTCCCATGAGAAGCTCTAAAACAATGTTTTATTTATATGAAATATATCACATCAAAATAAATTGCTTGATGTTCTTCTTCCTTAATCCCTAACTTGGCTCTAGTAGTGGGAGGCTTTGCCATTAAACAGAGGCGCTTTGTATTCACTTTACTGCCAGTGTAATCCGTTAATATTAAAAGACAAAAACTTACAAGGCGGACGATACTTGGAGGATTCTTTAAAGATTTTATTTCGGTTATATCTGGGGGCCTCAGAGTATCCAGAGCAGCAATTGCCGCTTCAAGAGCGGGTATCGCGTCAGCAAGATCAGCTTCACTTTCGTCCTTTATTGCCTGAGCAAGAGCGGCAGCTTCATTTGCCTGGGCTCCGTCAGCTGCAACTACCTAGTAAAAAGTAAAATTAAAACTAGCAATGTTGGAAGGGTATCTAGGGTGCAATTATAAGCCTCTATTATTACCAAAATTTTAATTGAAAATGAATAAGACTCATAGCGTTCTTTTCTACAAAAACAAACGTTATTGTTAAACCTTGATCATTACCCTAAGAACAAATTTTAAGGCTTGGAATTTCTTCTCTATCATCAGAACCTTTCTTTGCGGTAAACTAATGAATTGAACTCAAATCAACATTTTTAGATCAATTGGCTTACTATTTCGTATAGCCTGTTTTCATCAACCAAGGCCATGAAAACCTAGCAAAGATACTGGATTGTTTTTATTTTTTCATATAAAAGTACCAAGGACATCAAAGAATTTATTATTTCAAAGAAGTTATTGTGACAGCATAAGCTTTTTCTCAGTGTTGCAACGTCGGACCATGAAAATAAATAATCAAGACTTATTACTCAAATTTAACAACGCTTATTGACAATAAAGATTAAAACATGAACAATCTGTTGACTCAAAAAGGTAATTACACCTTCAATAAAAATCCATAATTTCTTAAGCTGATTCCTGCTTGGTATTTTTAGTCTATCTTTGCTGATTTTTGCTCCCCCCCCTTCTGGTGCAAAAAAGTAGATAACTGCACCTGGAAGCAGTTTAAAAAAATTAAATTTTATCCGATTTATTCTAATTTTGAAAATATGTTCGGTTGTGCAAGTTTTCAATTAATGAATTCTGTCAATCAAATTCCATTATCCCTACTGTTGATACTTTAAGGCTCCGTATCTCGGAAAAAAACTTCTTAAACAGACACAGCTAAAACTGATAAACATATTACCACTTCTATAGAGAAATAAATAAAAAAATGAATAAAAGCGAAAAGGGAAAGAGAAAGAAGAGAGAGAGAGAGAGAGACCGAGAGAGAGGGAGAGAGAGTGAGAGAGAGACCGAGAGAGAGGGAGAGAGAGTGAGAAAAAAAGAATTGCTGATTTGCTCGAACATTTTAATTTTAAAAAAGAGTTGTTACTGTGGAAGGCTTACATAATAGACATGGCAACTTGAAGTAATAGTAAACACTATATATTATAATTTTATAATAATACCATATTTTTCAGGTTACTTATGAACTGTCTTTCAATCCTTGAAGCCAAAGGGTTATTTATGCTTTACTGCCAACTAAATACATGGTTCTGAGTGCACTTTGTATTAAATTATTTTAAACTGAATGAAATAATTGTCTGTAGATAGCTTTTCAAGCACTTTGAATAGCAGATAAATGTGACGTTTTAAAATCAGTCATTAGATAATTTTGGTAATTTATTCTGTTTTCATGAGAGTACGTGTAACACTTTGGCCTTATCCCCCCTTTCTAATCAGGGTAATTCTTCACAGATTTCAATTTTTGGCACTGACCTCTGATTTTATTTGACCTTTTATTCCGTATAATATCAAACAGTTCGTGCTGGAGTGACTCATGTAAATAGTAAGGGAAACGTAAAAGAAAAGGCATTTTGATTACGGCACACACATCAAAAGAATTAAATACGCCTAAAATTATCCCTCAAAAGTGAGAATCTAGAGAAAAGTTAGTAATTTTTAGAAAAAAAGAGAAAACACCATAAAGTAAGGAAAAAATCACGACGAAAATTACAACAATCAGATTCAACATATCCAACAACCCTGTTACAGAGTTTCCAAGTCGTTATGTAAAAAATACAATTTTTTCGCGATGAAAGGTTACGTTTGCTTGTTTATTTGTTTCTTTTTTTTTCCTCAAGGGTGACCGTGCCGAACCAGTCGCCCTAGAATATTAGAAAAAGACTCATTCAAAAGGTAATTTAAAGTTCTGGTGATCTTCATAAATAGAAAAAGATATTGTGAATCAGTAAAGTGGTGCATTTGGCCATTTTGTTATGCAAAACAACAATTTGGGAATTTGGGATTGAAAGCTCCTAGATAGTCAGTTAATTCTGAATTATCAAAAAGCTAAATTCTAAACTTATGAGTTTCAGAGGCCGTAACGTCGTGCGGTGGTGAGTGAGTCCATTCGCAAATATACCTGTAGTTCATACAAAATAAATGCTGAATAAAAATTTTTTTTTAAGTTTTGTTTAACCGAATTGATTCATTTGAGGCTTCGTAAAAAATACGTGGTCTGGTGTATAGTTTTGCATCAGCTACTTGGGAGAAGGATAGGTTGATCTTTCTTTAAGCCTGGAGCCTCAAAAAGTAAATTTTTGGCCCAACTGTTGTAGATTTCAGCGAGCTTTCAGATAAATGTAGAAAGAGAGAGTTTGCAGGATCCCTCCCCCACCCCAAATCTCCTTTCAGTCTAAAAGATATTTTTGTATTGATCCTGTATTGTGGGTGCTATTGGATGGCAGCTATTTTCTTATTGTAGGACCATTTTAAGTATAATAAAAACGATTAAATTCTTATTCACATCTGCACTGAAGAGGGGGGGGAGGGGATCATCCTGCACAAAAAAAAAACTTTTAGAGAGAAATCTTATTGAAAACTGCGACAATTATTACGTCAAAATCCTTTTTTGATTCCCTACACCCTGATAAATATTCTAAGTGATGCACTTTTTCAAAGATCTTTATCATTCCGGGATACTTGAAGCTATATTATACGAATATCAAACTTTAACTTTCAAATACGAGTTGAAAGGAGAGGGGGTCACAGCCTCTCTCGTATTTAAGAGGATACTGGCTCAAACAAGTCGTACTAGCAAACTAAAACTAAAGATATAATCTTATCAAAAGAAACTAGGGAATTAAGAAACAAAAAAAGTTTAGGCTACATTATATGTATCAGTAAAGCCGGAATTATGCTATTAGTTATGATGACTAGAAATTTGCAGAACTCTTTAATCTTAATTTGAGTACCAAAAGCTATTAGCATACACAAATTTATACAATTTAGAGAAAAGGGATTAAACACCCCAAAAATGGGGACAATCTTGACGAAAACCATACAATCAAATTCAACATGTATGAAAACCTTATATCTACTACCGAAAAAATCATAAATTTCTTATTTTTTAAGACAAGGATGGTCTCACATGCGCGTTTGTTTATTTTTTCGCATCGGTGATCGCATCGAGCAAATAGTTTTAGATTTGTGAAAGAGTGCTCGTTTAAATAAAATTTAAAAATCTAGTGCCCTTTTTAACTAAGAAAGAGACCATACCACAGCAAACTGCCAACCTGAAATTTTGTCTATTGTAGAACAAAAATATTGTAAACTCGTTGGAAGTCTATCTGCACTGTTTCCAGTCTTAAGTATCCCAATACCATAAAAAGTTAAACTAAGTTACCTCTCTTTCAGCTTCTACTGATATTGCTTCTTGCTCCAGTTTAACCATTAGTACCTCAGTCTCAGCAGATCTTTTCATAAGAACAGGCTGCAGAGTTTTCATTTCTTGCTGCTGAGTTTCAACCTGTGAAGAAGCAGTGTTAAGAAGCTCAAGTCCGAGCAAGTATCTCTCTTTTTCAACTTCTAAGTGATTTTTTTTCTCTTTTAAAATTCTTATAAATATAGATATGAAGTCAAAGAATGTCTCCAAAGAAGGATTGATTTTATTTTTAAGACCATTGCCACCAGTCTGGATTTCTGAATTTCGGAAGATTCTAATAGTGGCTAAAGTTATATTGTCTTTAATATCAGGTGACAACAGGGTGGATGAAGTTGGGTCTAGCTCCTCGATGAGTCGACTTGCAGTAAACGCCAAAGCTGAATCTTTCCAGGGCTGCCAAAGGTACACAGTAGCTCTTGGCAATAGCTGAGGAAATAATTTAATTCCATTCGAACAGATCCATCCTGATTCTGAACATGTAATTACAATATGAAGATTAATTTTCACGCGCTCTGTAAAAGAACTGTATAAAGCATAAGTAGAATGTTCATCTCTCTTCTTTCTGAGATCGTTGGTTTTGGAGAAGCTCAAGAAGCTCCATTTTTTCTTCTTGTGAAAAAAGAAGAGGAATATCACCGTAGATCATTAGCATTATTATGTGACTTGTGCAAACCACTGGATCAAATAAATATTTTTCGTTAATCAAAAGCAAGTTTTCTCTCCTCTCGCTCCAGCAAGTCTTAAAAGCAACTTAAGCGTTGACAGCCATTCACTTTCAGACACTGCTGTTCCTTTTTTAATTTCAAACAAATTCATTCTTAGTAAGCAGGCAGCAACTCGTACGGAAGTTTTTTTTCCATTGTTTGGCTGTCCGATTATTATCATATGACCTTGCTGGTGAATCAAGGCTCTAATAACAATAGAAGCTTGAGCTACCAATAATTCAGAAACTATCAGTTTTATTCTTGCCTCGTAAAGACACTGCTCAATCTTTACTGCGTATTCTTCATAGCTCTCAATTTCTTTATACCCTTTTTCAATACTCTTCACAGAAAATAAAAGTCTTTTAAGAAGCTTATTTGCATCTGCAGGAGAATGTTGTCCTTCAAAGACTGTACAAGGCTCTATTTCTGTTTCCTGATGAAAAATGCTCACGATTACTGATAGGTGATTATTACTCATTGGTAATCTAAGAAGGAAAGTTTTTTGTATTTCATGAAGTAAAAGTCGGTGCAATTGCCTGAGATCATCCACATTACATGTTGATGTTAATGCCTGACTATCTTTGGAAATGACTGATTGTAGCAGCCGTTTGATATCATTTAGACTAAAAGGATATTTCAAAGACTGGCTTTTGAAGTACATATAAACTGAGTATATAATTCTCGAATAAATATCTGGTAAACACTTCCGTTCACTTATGGAATTCCATTTATTTAGCATGACTGAAGAGCAAATTAATGACAAGTTTTTATCTTCTATATTTTCCATATACGTAAATTCAAAGAAGCGCAATATTCGTGAATCTACTGTATTTGGTAGTTTCAGCGAGACTATTAAGTTAATGTCAACAAGCTCTATCACTTCGCCGTCACAATTCTCGAAGATTATCCCACGGTCCAACCACATTCTCAACATCTCTAGCATCGTTTTATCACCTACCAATGGTGGGCAAATATTTTGCAAGTCTTCTAGGAAAAAAATGAACCGTTTTCCTAGTGGTGGACCATAAGTTCCTTTTCTTCTTCTCTCAAGATACGAAATTATTTCTCTCCTTAGAGAATCGAAAGTTGTAGCACTTGTAAGCTGAATGATAGCCGATTTATAAGAATCTGAGTTCAGCTGTGAGAGCAAATATCGAACTGCTGTTGATTTGCCCGAATTAGGATTGCCAAATACTAGTAGAGGTCTGCTATTGGCAACACATCTATTAAAGAAGAACTTCAAACGACAAAAAGATGGAATGCATACAATAGTGTTTTATCACATTATCATCAAATATAGTTTTAAAAGGTGAAATAGATACCCAAGAAATCCATTTTCCTTCTAAATTTTTGTCAATTGTCCAATCGAAAAGCGATCCTTTTTCGTGTAAATTAACAGCAAAATTTGCAGGTGATAATATTAGCAGTTCTTTTAGATTTTTAGTAAACACGTCCATTTCCTTGAAATGTATACCGATGGTGTATATTGCAGAAAATAAAAAGGAAGAATGGATCCATGTGTCGGTAACAAGTTCATCACTAGCTTTCAGGAGCAGACAATTTTCAAATAAAGCCAAAAAATTTTGTGCTAATAATAATTCTGGTAGATCTAAATGTCTCAGATCATTGTTTATAGCAAAAGCTAGCAAGGGTTGTAAAACATATTTGAATATGTCTCTAGTTTCGTAAATCTGTTTAAGAAGCATTCCTTGTCTTGGTCTACGGTTTTCAATAGAATCTGAATCTGAGCTTGAATGAGATTTAGCAACTATAGCTAGTTCTCTTTTAAACCTACATTCCTTTTTTTTACTATCTTTTCCGCTAGCACAATTGGAGTCAGAACCTTCACTCGAAAAACTGAAGTTAAGCATTTCTTTTGGCTGGAATTTGGAGATTAGGCTGTGTATAAAACTGCAGCATAAACTGTTAATACTAATCATATCAGATGGTATTTTCATATGGTGTAGTCTAGAAGTTGTTCCAGTTAATGCCCCATCAAGTCCAGGTGTTTCAATAAAAAGTTTGACACCACGTTCGGCCTAAAAGTACACAGAATTTTATTAAGAAATTATAAACCGTATAGTTTTTAGATGAAATTGTAATAGGCATAACAAGAGTAAAATACTATAACCACCATAACACAGAAAATACCAACATCCATTAAAAAATAAATAAAAAGCTTTGACTGTAGTAGTTGCAACAACGCGTTACAAAATACCCTACAGCAACTGTATATTAGCCTGTCAAAATTAAAAAAGCTTTGCAAAAAATGTGCTTAAAAAGTGGTACTGTGATAAACATGGTGCTAAATAATATTTCTAAACAAGAACAAGCCGAAAGAAGATTCCAAGCCACTTCAGCAATAGATGCAGCAGGGCTGTGAACCATATATGTTTGTTGGTTATTATCGTCTCTATTTTTTAATTTTTTTTCATTATTTGACAAAAAACTAAGTTTAACTCTAGAGCTTGTGAAAAAATTTTGAAAAAAAATATTATCACAAACACGTGATGGTGTATTTTGTACATAATATGTTGTAGTCTAGGTAGGTTAATTAAATGAACAGAATTGTGATTTGTTTTATTTTCAAGTCAATTGTACAAGTCTTTGCAACTTCGGCAAATGAAATTGACAGCTAAAATTATGATATAAATCTAATTTGTACTTTTTTGGTGCATTTAACGGACTAATTACGCTATCCTGGCGTTTCTCCAAAACAGTAATGAAGTTGACTGCGACTAATGAGCACAGTTACAGTTTTTGAAACTATGCTTCTTGAAGACTTGTATGAGATTTGATTGCATCCTTCCAGTTTCTTAAGGTTTTGATGATAAAGTTGTCTATGCCCTTGTGTTCACCTTAGCCAGCTGTCTCGTATAAAAAAAAGAACACAGAGTCTGCAAAAAGTATCATCATTAGAAGAATAATAGGACATCCAGATTAAACGAGTTAGTGAATTCAATTAAAATTTCAAATTTTGTTCTGCAGATGTTGGAAAAGGTTAGGAAAAGTATGGAATTCAATGGCTCTACAGCAGATGGAATTTAGAAATTATATCAAGTGTTGACGATTTATCTATAAAGGACACTGTGTAGGTGTGTTTTATAAAGTATCCGTGATGGAAAAAAAAAACAATTTGTAGATTACCCTCTAACGTTAAAGTCAGGGCTTCGGGTTTGCTTATCCACGAAAATACACAATGTCACAATTTCTCTTCACAATTTCAAATCTTTGCTCGTGGATTGTTTGCTACAAAGAGAAACTTTATACACGGAATTACGTTATAATCCCCTTTATATGCGGATAGTCTAAATGCATCTCAATATGTTAAGGTTAACATATTTTTATTTTTGGCACGAAAAGAAACTTGCCAAAACATTCTGTGGTCTGTGAAAATTCTAATTAGAGGTCAAAATAAATCAAACGATCGCTCAGGTGTCGAAGCTCTGGTCAGGTGGTAGGCAGCGCTCGTGTTTGAAGAAAGTAAATGACTGGATGTGTGAGCAAAATGTTTTTAATCTGTTGTCCTGGATAATCACTTGTCAGTAGTACTTCTTTGGCCCACTGAAAAAAGGTGAAAATGAAGAAGCAAAAGGGACTGGGGTGCTACCATTTCGAATAACCGTCACAAGCACTAAACGTCATAACATCTAACCGTCAGAACCACTAACCGTCATGACATCTAAAAAAAAAATTATAGGTCTATATAAAAGTAATAAATATATAATAGTTTAGAAACAAATTTCGGCTATATATTTGCACATCAAGGAGGTGGGGTAAAGCATAGCATATATTAAATATGTAACCATACCTAACCTAGGTACCTTTTCCTCCCTAAGCCCCAAAAAGCTAAAGTTTTAAAATTTTAGATGTTATGACGGTTAGTGGTTCTGACAGATTTTTTTTTGTCGATGTTATGACGGGTTTTGTCGATGTTCTGACATTAGTGCTCCTGACGGTTAGATGTTATGACACCTTCCCAAAGCGACTATCAACTTCTTCGTACAAGTAAAGCAACTCAGATATATTGTATAACATCATTTGTATAACAGCAGTTTATGCAAGTACGAGACTCGAATCGACAGATAAAAGACTCGTATATACAAATATGGACCTTCTTTGGCCCACTGACGAAAGGTGAAAATAAAAGGGTGAAAGCGACTATCAAGTTCTCCGTAGAAGTATAGCAATCCAAACATATAGAATCCTGTCAAGGAACAAAGAAGTATACGCAAAAAGAAAATTAATAGCAGTTGACAAAAGTAAGAGACTCGACTTGACAGATACAAGACACGTATATACAAAAATGGAGTAGCTGAACATGCTGACTCGTGGTGAACTACTGGTTTTATCTTACTGGGAAATACTATTTTTTAGTACTTTTTGTTCTTGCGAAGAAAAATAATACTCTTCGTTCTTGCTCTGATTATTATCTCGTTGAGAGGTTTTTAAAGGTACTTGCCTTGAGATGAAATGTTCAATTTTTGATATGGAATTTCCTTGAAACTGATGTTGATCAACACTTCAAAACATCTTAGAAAATACCTCAAAACTGCTTTAACCTCGGCAGTGGAGGTTCAGGCTTCTCTTGCACCCGGAGCAAAATCTTTATTAGCACCCCCACTCTCTATCTCGAACAACAATTGCATATCAAATTTTAACAAAAATTTTAATTATTACAAAATTAATTTCCAATTTATTAATTAATTAATAATTTAGTTTTTAATTATTTTTTTTAATTTAAGTGCTTATTTTAATTATTATTATTTAATATTTTTTTATTAATTTTACCAATTAATTAATAATTTTGTAATTATTTCCATTTATTGACTGCGTCGTCTACTTTATTTTAATAAAAATAAAATTTCAATAATTATAATATGGTTATAACCGTTAGATTATTTCTTTGAAATTTTTCGTCCCAAAAATTTCTGCACCCGGGGCAAGTGCCCTCTCTGTCATCCCCCTAAAACGGCCTCTTATCTTCAGCAATTCAATTTTCTCTTTTTCAAATTTTAATCGCCATCAAGATACATTTTAGTCAGTCTTGCATCGTCATGAGGACTAAAAGAAAATTGGACTTAAAAATAGTCAAAACGAAACATAAAAAATGTATGATTCTAAAAGTATAAAGGAAAAGAATGTGCTCGTCTCAAGGTCGTAAAATGAAGGGGGTGATACTTTTTAACCACATAGGTTTAAACAGCTCAGTTTATTAATCCCTGTGAATGATCAAAGACACAAATAAGAGCAACTTAAGCGAAAAGTAATAATAGTAAAGTAATAAGTATTAGTAAAATAATAAGTAATAAAAGTACAATAATAGAAGTATAATAACGGTAGTAATAAAAAATACGTGAAAATAATAAGTGTAATCGTAAAACTAACTAATAAGTATAACAATAAAAATGATAAGTATAATAATAAAAAATAGACAGCAATAAAACGAAAAGATATAAAGATAATGAACGAATAAAGAACAAGTACAATCTTGGCAAGGGTCACAGGTATTCCAATGCCAACCTTCGAATTCTTTTTAAAAATCTGGATTGTCTCTGGCTTAACTGCACTGAACCCTGATAACCCTGAGGGACTGAATTATACGACTGATCTCTTAAAGCAGCATTTGGTAGAATTTAAAGGGAATGACATAAATTTTCAAGAAGCTAATAAAAATTGAAAGCTGGACATGGTAAGAGTATTTGAAGGAATGCATATAGCTAGTAAATAAAAGAGAAAAATATAAAGAGTGCTTCTCTTGATAGGGGCTACCTGAATAATTTCTCCAGAGCATAACGAATATTTTCTAGAGCTGTCAAACAATGTATCAAGTGAGTGAAAATTAGAGTTCAGCGAGCAATCAAGTATTAGCCAATTCTGTGCTCCTGAGCGACACGGGACTCTTAAGCAGGATGTTAGCAGACCTGAAATTCGTAAAAATGGTATAACTTAGTGAAAGTTGGCTCAAGTGCTGCTTTTGAGTCTCAAGGCACATTATGCTCCCTACATATGAGCTCATTATCCCAAGAGCTTAAAATAAAGTGAAACATATGATGTAGCGGCATGCTTTATAGCACAAGAAATTATCTCATACTTTTTTCTTATGCTGAATTGGTTAATTGGGTAACCAAGTTAACTTTTTATTAATATAACTATATTAAAACTCTAGGTGAGAGGTGACAGCTTGGTATATTAGTGTACCCAAATTAAAACTTCTTAAGAGGTAAGAGAGATCAGTCATACTTGAGGAACTGAATGCGTCATAGTCAATATTTCAAGATGGTTACATTTTGCTATTTTGGCGTTTTTCCAGGTTGCTGCGAATTAACTTTTCCACTTTGCATATTTTTCCAACTAATCATTCTTAGAAAACTGAACCTTAGCCATATTTTTACTAAAAACAAAGCTTCTGGTGCATTTTTGCTTTTATGGCTGCACTATCTAGCATTATGCATCCGATTACTCTTCTCAGTAGCTCTATCTAAGGACTGCCAGCCATAAATACATACTACTACAATTGGTATCACCTATTACGGATATAAAGCCCATTTTTTCAATAAGCTTCTTCTCCTTTGATTTATATAAAAATTTAAATATTTTCGTAAAAAGATAAAGATTCTTCTTTACTATCTCCTACGTAATTACGAACATACAAGACGAGCCCTCTCTTTATGCGTATTAAATAAAAAAACAAGTTTTTTCAACTGAATGTAAGGAGCAACATTAAATATTAAAACGAACAGAAATTATTACGTATATAAAAGGGATTGCGGCCTCCTCAACACCTCGCTCGTTGCGCTAAAGTTTTTTAGTTCTTTTAAAAAAAGCTTCTTATTGTTCTAATTTGACCTAATTATTGTTCTAATTGTTCTAAATGACCCTTGTTTTTCAGGAGTGGTTCTTAAAGAATTGGGACAAAATTCAAACTTTAGCGTGAAGAGATAAGTGTTGAGGAGGGGGCAATCCCCTTTATACACGTAATAATTTCTGTTCGTTTTTAAGTTTTAATGTTGCTCCTTACTTTCAGTTGAAAAAACTTGTTTTCTTTTATTTAATTTCTTATTGTTTTTTAAATAATGCCAGAAAATCTAGCCCCACCTCCACGGAAAAGAGAAAGCAAAACATATACAAAAATTCTGTATAGGAATTCTGGTGAATTCCCCCAGTACAAAATTTCACCTGACAAGTTCACCCCCTGCAGACTTCTCTCCCCATAGAAAATTCCCCCTTGGAGAAACCCCTGCAGAAAATTTATCCCCCCTCCCGAAAATGTATACATACTTCCCAATAACAAATACTAAGCATAAACAATGGGCAAATGTTGTAGCTTAAAGACCTTTCCCCTGGGGCTCAGGGGGGGGGGGTCATTTTATATCAAAAGGCATAGTTATTGGGCCTTTCAACTATGATGAACGAAATGGCTATCTCAAATTATGATCGGACGATTTTGAGAAAAAAGGGGTGGGGAGGGGGCCTAGTTGCCATTCAATCTTTTTGGTCACGTAAAAAGGGCACTGGGACTTTTAATTTCCGTTTAAATGAGCACCCTCACGATATTCTAAAACTGCTGGGTTGATACGATCATCCCCCCCCCCAAAAAAAACAACAAAGAATAAACACACATCCGTGATCTTTGTTCTCGCACAAAATACAAAATTCCACTTTTTTGCAAACAGGGTCTTAAATCTTCTACAGTAGAGTTTTGGGATACGCTGAATCTGATAATGTGATTTTCATCAAGATTTTATGAATTTCATTGGGTGTTCCCCCTCCCCCTTTTTTTGGAAAATCAGGCAAATTTTTCAGTCTTGTAGTTTTTAATGGGTACGATTAAACTTAATGAAACTTATATGTTCAAAATCAGCATATTAAGCTGATTATTTTGATATGTTTACTTGTGTTGTATCGAAATTCCGTGTTTCGGTTACTATTGAGCCGGGTTCCTCCTTACCACAGTTTATAGAATTAGCAGTATGATCATACCCTATCTCACCCATTATAAAAACCCGGACCAAGGTGCGAGTGCTCCAGAGAACGTTTTTGCAGATATAAACATAGCGGCATTAGATCTTTTCACGGGTAGACAAGTCAGATTTCTCTTGGACACGAAACAAGTGGAAACCCGCTATTACGAATAATGCACTTTGTAACCATTTCTCATTGATTGACGGAAACAGACTAACCTGCTAATGTAGGAATAAGTGGGAGGAGCTTTTTGTTCGTACCGAGAATGAAGACCAGAAATGATCTGCGATAAACTTACTGGATAATTCTATAAACTGTGCTCCTTACTTACAGTTCATTACCACGACTGTTTGATTCAGTAATATAATTTTGAAATGAAACAAGTAAATAAAATGAACCACAAGTGAAGTAAATTATTTTACTCTTTAAATTATTAAATAAAAAAACAAATTCTTTCAACTGAAAGTAAGGAGCAACATTAAAACTCAAAACGAACAGAAATTATTACGTATATAAGGGGGCTCCCCCCTCGTCAATACCTCGCTCTTTACGCTTGAGTTCGAATTTTGTTCCAATTCTTTAAGAATGACCCCTGAATCACAAAGGCCGTTTAATTGGAATATTATATATATATTATATATATATATATATATATATTATATATATATATATATATATATATATATATATTATTATATGATATTATATATATATATATATTATATATATATATAGTATATATATATATATATATAATATATATATATATATATATATGTATATTATATATATATATAATATCTATATATATATATCTATATATATATATATATATATATATATATATATATATATATATATATATATATATATATATATATATATATATATATATATATACAAAGAGAAAAAGCAAAAAGATATATAGAAATATATCTCTTTATATCTCTCTCTATATATATATAGAAAGAGATATATAAAGAAAAGAGAAAAACAAAATAAAAAAAGATGTAAGAACAAGAAGAAGGAGTTTAAGAGAGACAGGAAGAGGGGAAAACTAGAAAAAGGCTATTTATTAAGCTGCATGCTTACCATCTTTTGAAATTACTAAATAAAACTTAAGCGTAAAGAGTAAGTTATTGACAATGGGGAGAACCCCCTCAAATACGTAATAATTTCTGTTCGTTTTAAGTTTTAATGTCGCTCCTTACTTTTAGTTGAAAAAACTTGTTTTTTATTTAATTTCTGATCATTTTTTATATAATGCTGGGAAATCCGGCACCCCCTTCATGGAAGATTCCCTTCACCCAAGAAAAATTCCTCCATGGAAAGATCCTCTCAAGTAACTCCCTCCCCCTCCTCTCCCCCTTCACCAGAAAAAATCCCCCCTGAAAACGTCTGTATACTTCCCAATAACCAATCCTGTATGTAAACAATGAGCAAAGTTAATAGCTTTCAGCCCTTCCCCCGGGGACTGTGGGGGATTAGATCATTCTCAAAGACATAATTATTAGATTGTTTTTACTATGCTTAACAAAATGGCGATCTGAAAATATTGAAAGGGGACTTTGGAAAAAATGAGCGCGGGAGGGGGCCTAGTTGCTCTCTAATTTTTTTGGTTACTTCAAAAGGCCACTAGAACTTTTAATTTCCGTTTGAATGAGCCCTCACACAATATTCTAGAACACTGGGTTGATACAATCATCCCTGGGAAACAAAAATTAAAAAAAGTAAACACGCATCCGTGATCTCTGGCAAAAAATACAAAATTCCACATTTTAGCAGATATGAGCTTGTAACCACTATAGTATGGTTTTCTGATATGCTGAATCTGATGGTGTGGTTTTCATTAAGATGTTATGGCTTTTAGGGGTTTTTCCCTCCTTTTTTGAAAATAAGGTAAATTTTCTTAAGCTCGTAACTTTTGATGGGTAAACATGATGAAACCTGTATTTTTTGAAATCAGCATAAAAATCCGGTTCTTTTTATGTATCTATCGGTATCAAAATTGCGTTTTTAGAGTTTCGGTTACTATTGAGCCCAGTCGCTCTTTACTTATAGCTCGTTACCATGAACTGTTTGATCAAATTTTAGAAGAAAAAAAGATAAGACCTTGGTTGAATCCCTTCGTGGAAATAAAGTGTGCACCTTAAAGTTCCAAACAATATTTCCATTCTTATTTACCTTAATAGCTAATCTAAGTTTTGATAAAGCTGAATTGTACATCCTGATTTGCACTGTGAAATTTGTAAAGTAGCTCGTCTCTACATAGACTGGTCACGTCTATGCTTCTGTATGACTCACTGCTTTAGTACAGTCCGTTCAAGAGGAGGGGAGTGGTGAAGCTGTCAAAGGTTACTGGGGATGGTATGAAGGGCAGTGGCGGTTCTGGCCTCTTTTGCGCATGGGGCAAAATCTTGATTAGTGCCTCCCCTGTATCCCAAAAATTTTCATTCACTAACAAAATTCTCATTTTTTAACATAACTTGAATACAAAATATCGCAAAAAAACATTAAAACTAATTAGATTTGGGGTACTTACTTTTATTTTCGAACAATGGTGATGAAAATATGAAAAAAATGAAAAATTCAGATTCAAAATGATTATAACGGTTAGATTATTTATTTGAAATTTCGTGCCCCTGAAATTTTTGCGCCCGGGGCAAGTGCCCCTACTGTTCTCCCTAAAAAACTTCTGGGGGGGTCTTGCTGCGACCTACTTTTAGGGCGTTTGGTAACTTGCTAGATCACATGGAATATTTTCCAGGGAAAGAGGAAGGGTGCCAAGGTTAATGTTGCCCTGGGCAACGTTAACCCTAGGAATTACCCCAATGCAGGACTTGGTGCGAATATGCAAATTTGGTGGCCCTGTAGTGAGCTGGTATCATATCTAAATATATCAGGGAATGCAGATGAAATTGTTTTCGCAGTTTTTGTTCATTTTTGTTCTTCAAGAATTGGATAGAATTTGTCTGTAATGTTATAAATTTAAAATTTTACTGTTTGTACTTTATCAGTCAGTTTGATTAGAATCAATTGACGAGAAACGGAATTTAAACCAATCTTTCAGAGCCCTAATAATACAAGTTTTGTATATGACATAAAGGAAAAAGACATGAAATAGGGATACCTGACAAAATATATCCTGATTTTTACAATCAGTTCAAAAGTACTAGTCCCTCGGAATGTTTAGTTTTGTTTCTCTTTTTCGATCAAATAAAGATATATGCATATTACTGTACCATCTTTCGATTCCTGATTTTTAAAATTTCCAAAGACTTCACTGAGATTTCCAGCGGAACAGAAAATCCATTGAGCGGAAACTTCGGTTTTTCTTTGTCGTGTGAGATATTCTTGAAGTACCTATAAAGAGAAGCATGTTATATTTTAACCCTACATAATAGGTCAATCACTATTTGTAGCACAAGATTTCTATAACTGATAAAAGGTGTCGCAACTGTGCCTACTGTAATTTTCTTATCTTAACTTAAAAATGACAGTTTTGTAGATAGATGTCTAGTAACCTATCCTCACATTTGAACTGTCTCATTGAAAAAACATGTTGATCTCCTCAGGGCTATAGCTTTTTCTATCTTTAACGATTAAGCCTTAATTTGAAGCCTTATCTTCCTTAATATATTTTAATAATGTATATAAAAAAATTACCAAATTATGTCGTCTAAAAAAATGAAAATTATGACATTTTAAACTTTCAAAATACTTTAAATACTTTTAAAGCAATTTAAGTTACATTTCCACGGAGAATCATGGTTTGTGATAAAGAGGTTTGAAAAATTATGAGAGTTGGATATTTGTCAGCGCAAGAAGCTAGGGAGGATAGGAATTTAAAATTATGAGTACCACTAACAAGACAGTGTCTGATGACTTCATATTAGTACTTTTCTATTTCCAAGAATTATTTAAAGTCGAAATCCAGTCTGCGCGAAGTAGGCCTATGTTAGCTTGTAGGTTAGGCAGGCTAGATGGCCTAAAGATTGTAGGCCTAATGGATACAGAATTCTGTTGTGATCACCTTCCTGTACGTTTTAAGTACCTGCAAAGACGAGTATACATCATTTTGGGTAAAACTAAGTCCTAACTTGCACAAATTCAAGATGGCGCTGGTGACTTCTTTTCGATACAAGCGTCAGTTTCACTCTTTTTAGTTCATCACACTATCTGGTTTGTGATGGATTTTGCTCTACAATTCTTCGTATGTCTGATTTCTATGTATTGTGAAATTTTTTAAATTACTAGTTATTTTTATGTGTTTTCTAGGCTCAATTGTACACAAAAGTGATCCTTATCTTAGACTTAATTTGGACGCTCATGTTTCACTACCATTTAGACGCTGCAAAGATATTAGTCAGTGGGAGTTACAAAAAAAACGACACAAAAAATTAATGAGATGGTTTCCAATTTACAAATGATGCTATCTTTTTGGAAAGCTTAAATCCAATTAAAACGCAAAGACTAGTTTCACTCACAATATGGTTCTCATTACGCGCTGATTGGAATACCGCGTCACTAAAATCAAGGGTTAATAGTAGCACAGCACTCTTTCATACCTTCGTCAATGACAACTTTACTAGAAAAAAACTTACCAAGACTATTTTCATTCACAATTTAAGCTCCCATTATGAACTAATGGAATTCAGAAGCATCAGAATTCAGAAGGTAAATGGTAATAAAAACAATCCTGACACAAACACAACAATCACAATCCAGATTCTGATTAATAATTTTGGTTTTAATTACGTCTTTTCCAATGACCAATGACAATTTTGCTTAAAAAAAAAAAAAAAATCATAAGACTATTTTTGCGCGCATTAGGCCTACTTATTCTCATTATATACTAACGAATATGCGGAACAGTTTTAATCCAGACTGTTATTAAAAATATCACGCTCAATAATGCGTTTTTTCGACGACTATTCTACTGGAAAAAATTCAAATATTGTTTTCATTTACAATGCAGATTCTAAGTAATTAAGTTCTAAAGGTCGTGAAATAATTATAATTAAGATTGTCATTAAAAATTTCGTATTCAATCGTACGTTTTTCTACAAAATTTCACTGGAAAATAAAATTAAAGACTGTTTTCATTCCCAATTCGGATTCTACGTAAGTAAGCGCTGAAGGTCATGAAGAAATTACAATTCAGATTGTCACTGAAAATTTTATATTTAATCGTACGTTCAGTCTTAAAAAAAAATTAGACTGTTTCATCGACAATGCAGGTTCTAACTAACCACTCACGGAAATGCGGAATCACTACAATTCGAATTGTTATACGAATTTAATTTTACGCTTTTCAACGACAATTTAAAGGGAAGGAATATATTCATTTTGAATTCAGATTCTGTGCCAATTCATTTTTCAACGACAATTTTACTGGAAAAACTCCCTAAGGCTACAAATTTCCACTCAGAATATAAATTCTAACTAAGCATGAACGCAAACGCGGATTCATTGCAATCAAGACTGTAAATCATATTCCTACATTTAACTGCACATTTTTTAGTGACAATTTTACTCGGAGAACTTTTCTAAATATAAAATTGATTAACAATTAACAATTTTACCAGAAATTCTTTTCTTTAATGTATAATTGATTATTTTAATCGATGACTATTATCATTTTCATGCTTCAAATTTCATCGTTGTTTTTTTTATAGTTTGATGTTTCTCCTCCCATAAGTTTAAACCTTTCTGTGTAATTTCATGGAAAGGCTTATGAGAGCCTCCCAAGAAAGGGGGAGACAATATTTCAGCCCTTCCCCTATCTTGGAAGAGCAAAATGTCCGAAAGCACAAATTTTGGTCATTTTTGACAATATTGAATATTTTTCTAGCAACAAACCCTTTTTAAAACCTTCGCCTATCCAACACAATAAGATTACTCAAAAACTAATAATGCTGCGATATGCTCGTTGAAGAAAAATTCTCACCCGCATGTAGCATCTAGAAAACTCGCTTTTATTAACGGGAACTTGCCTTTATTTTTATTATCTTTTTTTTTAGTTTTCACCTTCAAAACCTACCTTTATTAATGAAGTTTTTCCAGAAAAGGGCGGGCCTTCAATAATGATTTGGTGCTCAGTTTCAATTAACCAAAGAAGCTGTTGTAGTTTATCCATGAAGGAAGCGGTTGCCTGGAATCCGAGATCTTGGATAGTGTCTTTCAGCTGCTGTGAAATATCTCCTGCTTCATTTTGTGCCTCAAATTCGGGAAAATACTCTATCAGCAAATTTTGCATCGACTCAACTTCCTACAAAAAATCTCAGCAAAAAAGCAGAAAGCTTGATCTTCTTGTTTAAGAAAATCTAGAAGAAACACTATTGGAGAACTTTCAAATTATATTCGATTTGTATCTGTTTATTTTTCTAAGAAGTGAGTACTGTATTTGGTTTGGTGAATATTAGGTTACCCATTGGCCTGCTCATATTAATGTTGACAGAGTGAAAAATGGGATATATCAATAAAATTTCAAATTTATATCTGAAAGCAAGACAAAAAGGTTTACTAGAAAAACGACTGTTAATTCTGGTCTCAAGGAAGTTAAAACATGTGTTAACACACCTTGCAATAATAAAATCCCAAAACCATAAGAGTTAAGGCTCCATCCATCACCTGAACATGACCTATCCCCCATTTTCATTGGCCTAAATCGGAACGTATTGTAATACTACAAAGAATTTCCAACCAATTAGGTTTTAATAAACATGAAAAAATATAACATTGCGCTAAAACAGAAAAATAGAACTTTTAATCTTAAAGTATCTAAATCTGCCTCGTATGTTCAACACAGCCTGGGGCCGAAGGATCTAAAACACACACCCCTCCCTCCAGTCCCGTCACGGTTTTATCTGTTTTTTATACTCTTTGAGCTGACCTTTACACAGAAGTTGATCAAATCCCTTGGGCATAAAAAAGAAAAGGACAAAAATTCCCTTTTGTCAAACATATAATAACAAGTATCTTCTTCTTCTTGCATCAGAAACCGATGTTTTCCGCCTCATCTGTCATCTGAAATTCAGGTGTAACATGGGAATTTCTTTAGCCATAACCTCCCTTGACGCATTGGGCTGACCCTGTAGAGTCAAATCTCTGACTCCTATCCCAAGCCACAGGATAGTTCTGAAGGACATAGGAATGCAAATCCAGCGTGCCATGCACTCGGCTAGGAACAATAACAAGAAGTATACTTGTGTGTATTTCTTTTTTTTTACTATCTTATTTTCTAATTTTAATGCAACCCACTTATTTTATGGAATTTTCGAATTAGGTGTCGAACCAGCATTGTCTTAGGAGTTACCCTCTATCCCCTTCTTCATTTCACATTCAGAGACTGGAAAAGAAGGATTGCGGAGCATTAATTTAAGTTTACTCAACACTTTGTCAAGGTGCATGATCTATATTTTATGTGTTGTTGACTATTCAAGTTTTCAATTCCTGGAAATCTTAGTTGATTCCCTAACTTCTTTGTACCTTGGCTAAGAAACATCTTTAGATGTTTTATGTATTACGCTTGTCCAAGATTTCGATAAAAATCTGTTTTTAACCTTTCCAATGCAGCTGGATATTTCCACATTTCTTATGCAATCGGAAAAATACTTTTCTTGATCGCAATCTCTAGGCTTTAGGCTGTTAATAACGAAGTGATTGTCCAAATATTGTAGGGTACGATTAACTACAGAACGAGCTTTAGACAAGTCATTCTGATGATAATTGTTTTTCAGCTTAAGCTTCTTTCTCAGGCTTCTTTGGAAGCTGAAATACCTAGTGGTAAGCCTAAAAAAAGAACTGTGTATTAGCACACAGACGATAAAAACAAATTTCCCGAAAACATATTAAACTACATTTGTTGGAGTACATTGTAATTGAGATAGAGCTAATTATTTTTGCCTTCAAATAATTAAAACTGAGCGATGCAAATTCTTAAACAGAAAAAAAGCTCTAAATACCAAAGACAGTGAAAATTCAACCTTATTATTTGAATTGGTTAAATTGAAACTTACACATCCATGTAGGAGTCACGATTTTAATGAAAAATTATCTCTGATACCATATTTAGTTTTTTGTAGTAGCAGGCGCCAAAATCTATTTACGCACGCTCTTGGATTTTGGTCTACTCGAAACTTAGCCAATGAAATCCCTGAAAAAGATTGCTTGGAATCCTTTGATAAAGTCGAAGATGCCGATCTAACTGGTGAAAACTATTCAGACGGCCTTTGTGTTCCTTGTTCTGAAAACTCCGGAAGTAAAGATACTTTGGCTAAAGACTCTGATAAAATTGATGCAGTGTCTACGAAAGAGGGTGGCGAAAGTAATGGGGAAGAACAGTGGGGAGCTGGGGTCTGTCAAAATGATTTTGCAGCACAGGTCATTCGAAGACACTTTACACTTGCTTAAACATTTGAAAAACTGCGAAAATTATTTAGAAACTAAAAGTTTCCACTGTTCAGCATGGTAACTTAAAAGGATGTTGTAAAGAGAGTGGCCTTCGTTCTCATACACCTCTTGATATGAAACTGCGATGGAATAGCACATTGGAATTGATTAAGTCTACAAAAATACTTAGTTAGCCTGGAAATAGTTTTTTACATTTGAGGTTTGCAACCGTTCTATTAGGAGTCCCTTGCTTATGTCTAATGGCTGGACTGCACTAGAAGCTGCTCTTTACCGTACTTTCTCCCATGCACAATACTACTGTAATGGTAAGTTCTTCTTATATATCCAATTGGCAGTCGAGCACACATAGTCTTAGAAGGGCCTGAGCTCTTTCGTAATTATAGAGCCGTTGATAGTCGCATTGCTGCGCCCCTCAAAGAATTAAAAAAAAGTACTCTGTGACAAGCCTTCATTTTGCAATTAATCTTTTCCAAAAGGTATCTTATCTGGATCCTTCAATATTTGAAAGGTTGTCACTTTTGGATCGTTCTCTGGTCCGTCAATCTTTGCCCCCATTAATAATGGATACATTAAGTAATGGTGCAGAAACCGCAAGAGAGCCCACTCCAACTCGCCTTTGTACTGCTGAAGTCCTTGAGGCTACGGTAGAGTCCAGTGAGGAAAGCTGGTTCGAGTCGTTTTTGGATGCAACAGGTTTCAAAATCGTAAGACGCTCCTGCAGCGTTAGCAACTCTGCCGTAAATGCCTTAAAATCTTTTGTGGAGACACTGCTAGTCTATCTTTCAGAGGGACGTAGAGCTTTCCGGTAAGATTTTTTCTTTTTTCATTAATTTACCTAAATAAAGTAGTTACGAATGTATATGAATCCTGGAGGGGGGGGAGTGTATTTTTCTTATAACTGTTACTAGGTTGCTAGCTACCGCTGCAACCCGGATGTAGAGCTTTCCGGTAAGCTTTTTTCATTAATTTGCATAAATACAGTAGTACGAATTTATATGAATCCTGGGGAGGGGGAAAAAAGTGCATCTTTTCTTAAATTATACCTTTGGAATATTGGCAAACCCAGAGATTCTTGAGGGGGGGGGAGGAAAAATCGGCTAAGAAATAAAATTAGTATTCTTGGATTGCGTAATCATAGTTAGTCATAGTATAGGGTGTCACAACCCTTTTTCTTTTGGAATGGACCATGAAAAACGTAGCTACATACTCAAAAGCATGCCCGCTCTTATTCTCAAAATAAAGTTTGAAGTAGTAACAATTTGTATGATAGAGCAAGTGTATGCGTTGGAGAAATTATTTTCTGCCGCCAAGCCATGGGAGTTTTCGAAATAAGTTACCAAAAAGTGAAATGGTCCTTATATTTGTATCCCTTTGAAAAAAAATATTTAAGAGAAGAGACTACTTGAAGAAAGTATTATGTATCAAATAGTCTAAATTTCTTTGAAATTCGGAATTTGAAAAATTTCCCTTTACTTATTTTTTAAGAATGTATTGGTGGACGGCCTAGAACAATATTTTGTAACCCGAAGTGCCGTAAAAATATGCGAAGTACCCTTAAACCATTAATTTTTATTGTGAAAAACTTTGACACAAATTTGCAAGGTTATAATTAACCTTCTTTTTTCTTTCATACTTTTGTTTAAGACGGCTTTAAGATGGAGAGGCCGCCCCCTCCAAAATCAACCATGGGCTCTGCTGAAACACAAATGACTCTGAGCTGACCGCAAGATTTTATGCCAAAAATCGTTTTGTTCTCAAAATGTCCGGGCATTTCCGGGAAGTTTCAGAAGATGCTGTATAAATATAAATACGCATTTTGGAAAAAAGAACGGGAAATGGAAAAAAATAAACATAAAGAAAAAAGGATGGTGATATTTGCGTACACGGACAAGTTTTTGCCCTTTATTAGAAACAATGCAATTTTTTGCGAAAAAAAAACGCTGTAATAGTACTGGGTTTTCTCAAAAGTGTTATCGCTTGCCACGGGCACTATCCTTGGCAAGTGGCAATCTTGACGAAAAATTAATGAGAGACTAAAAAGTTAATGTTTTCATATTGGAGACCAATTCATTTTCTAGAATAAAAATGAAGAGATATTTTCGGAGCTGTCAGAAACCGCTCTAAAGCATCTTAATGTACAACTACCAGCGTCGAGCAAACAGGCATTTTTGATCTCTGAGTATTTCATGCAAAGCAGCATGCCAGGACAATGTCCAAACAAGGGGAAAGCACAATCTTTAAATCTTTAAATGCTTTAAGGTTTGAACAACTGATGCTATAATTAACTTTCTGATAATAAGCCAAAACTTATCATTTACATTTTTTCTTTAACCTTTAAGTGTTCGTAAAAAAGCTGTTTAAACAGCTGTTTTTGGTATGAAAACAGCTATATATATATATATATATATATATATATATATATATATATATATATATATATATATATATATATATATATATATATATATATATATAGATATATATATATATATATATATATATATATATATATATATATATATGTATATATATATATATATATATATACATATATATATATATATATATATATATATATATATATAGTATATATATATATATATATATATATATATATATATATATATAGATATATATATATATATATAATATATATATATATATATATATATATATATATATATATATTATATATATATATATATATATATATATATATATATATTGTATATATATATATATATATATATATATATATATTATATATATATATATATATATATATATATATATATATATATATATATATATATATATATTATATATATATATATATATATATATATATATATATATATATATATATATATATAAATAGAAGGAAAAATTCATTTTTATTAAAATATCAATATTCGCAAAAAAAACATATCAAACAGACCTACCACGTGAAAATCTATACAGATTTGTTTGTGACACTACTCACTATTTTACTCACTCATATATATATTGAAAAAAACTTACAAACATATATATTGAAAAAAATGCAATCATATAAATAAATAAGAAATAAACCTTATGGGAACCGCGAACCAATACTTACACAAGACATAAGACAGAATACAGCCCCCCCCCTCACCCATCCCTATTCATTAAGAAATTCTTTAACCTATTTTTAAAAGAGGACACACTCTCAGCCATCCTAGTGCTATCCGGAAGACTGTTCCATACCGAAACACCCACATGCCTAAATACAAAACTAGACATAGCAGTGTGTCGTTTCTCATATACTAGGTCCGCAGAATTCCTTGTATCATGAGAATGGTACACAGAATTCGATGATAAAACATCACAAAAATAATTAGGTGCTAATTTAGTTAAACACTGATACAAAAAAATACCGGTCTGATATTCCCTCAACTGCCCAAAATTTAAAATAATAAAATGGTGATAACAATCCATTGTACTTTCACAATTTTCAAAATCACCGAGAAGGCACAGTGCTTTATTCTGCACAATTTGTATCCGTTTAAAATTTACAACAAAATTACTAGCCCACACAGAACAACCGTATACAATGTAAGGATGAATAAGTGAATTATATTAAATTTTGAAAACTGAAACAGGAAAAACATGTTTAAATCTACGAATCAGCCCTAAGCCCCGCGCAACTTTCACCGATACAATTTCACTATGTTTTTTCCAATTTAAATTACAATCAATCTGAAAACCAAGATACCTTGTATCAAATATCTGCTTAATCTCTGTACCATTAAAATTAACTAAACCGAAAACATTATCAATAACTCCAGTACGACTAAAAATCATGTAATTAGTTTTACTCGCATTCACTGCTAAGCAACTAAGACTAGTAAAAATATGCAGGTCAAGTAGCACTTTATTTGCTTTTGAAACAAGCTCACTCAAAGCCTTTCCAGCAATCGCTATTGCTGTATCATCCGCAAAGGATGTTATGGCGGCATCAGGAATGTAGAACTGTAATATGTCAACATAAATTAAATATAAAAGCGGACGTAACACAGAACCTCGCGGTACTCCACATAGTACAGGACGAGGTGAACTGGCAATATCCCCCACTACTACACGCATTGATCTACCATACAAATACGAACGAAACAAATCAATCCAATTTCCTTGTATCCCTAAATGTGACATCCTATCTAACAACAGCTCAAAATCAACAGTATCAAAAGCTTTCTTAAAATCAATAAAAATAGTTAAAGGAGTAGAGCCGCTCTTGAATACATTGTTTAAAACATCAAGAAGGTGGTGCACTGCATGACAAATAGAATGAGATTTTCGGAATCCAAATTGCGAATCCAAATCCAAGAAAATTAAGGTAGGAATATAGTTTCTTATGAACAACCTTCTCAAATATTTTTGAGAACAGTGGCAGAATCAATATAGGTCTCCAGTTTGACATTTCTCTTTTGTCACCACCTTTATGTAAAGGTATAATTTGCTTGTTTTAAATCATCTGGGAACTGACCTTTTTCCATAGATAGGAGTAGATTGTATCTATTGAATTTGCATAAAGCTATAGCAATTACCATGTTATTCTATAGAAGCTCTACACCTTTTCAAAGAGAGTGAGTATCCTCTCACATGGTCTTATGCCCCTTCCATTGTTATTCTATGGGACCTCTACACGTGATTAAACACGTCATGGAACTACGTGCTATTTGCTTATGTCCTGTTGGTACCATTCCAAACGAGTGGGGATTCCCCGCCTGTTCCTAAACATTGCAAAAAAGATAACAGTATGAACGGGGGATTCCCCGCACACATTTGTTTCAACTCCAAGTTTTTTTTCAACCAGGGTGGTTTTTTTTCGAGCTGACACCTGTTTTTTAGGCAGCCAATCAGAGAACTGCTTAACAATTCGTCATTGAAACCCCGTATAAAATGGTCATGCGTTGGAATTTAATTAAATTCTTTAATTTATTTCCAGATAAAAAGCATTTACCAGTAAATTCAAATTTCAGGGGGACTTTGCCCCCCTCCCCTCCAACAATACAAAATTTTAAAATATAATGAGTATATTCGATAGAAAACGCTAAGTATGCTTTTTTCTATTATGTAAATAAAATCTCTCCTCCATAGCTATGTTTACATGTTTTAATTGTTTTGAAAAACAGTTCTTTTTCGTTCAAAAATGTCCATTTTCCAATCGTGCGTTTAAAATGTGCTGTCATAAAACCATTTGTGTTTAGCCTGTTACCAAAGAGGGGGTGATTTCAAAACAACATTTGGCATACGCCTTATCTGAATTAAGAAAACAAACGAAAAGACGGGCTTTGTCTAATTCTAGCCGGAAACTCAGAATTGATAGGGGGCAAGATCAAAAAGGGGTAATTAGTGATTGGATAATTTTTTAACGTGAAATCTCTGAATAAAATATTTTTGGAGAAATTATTTAAAAGGTATAGTTTATTTATTCTAAAGATAATGACATTGGCCTCAACAGCAAATCATTTTAATACTTTTCCACAGGGGGATTTCCAGTAGGTATGTTAAGATTCAAGCTAATTCTTGTAGGCTACCTTTTAAAATAGATTTACGGTGCACGAGGGTTCAGTTAAAGGGGTACAGTTACACGGGGGTTTAGTTAAATGGGGTCGAGTTGCACGAGGGTTCAGTGCAGGGTTCAGTAGCACGGGGGTTCAGTTGTACGGGGTTTCGGTTATACAGGGGTTCAGTTACATGGGGGGTTCAGTTGCACGGGGGTTTAGTTAAATGGGGCTAGAGTTGCACGGGAGTTGAGTTGCACGAGGGTTCAGTTGAACGGGGGTTCAGTTACATGCGGATTCAGTTACACGGGGTTTAGTTAAATGTGGTTGAGTTGCATAGTCTCGTTGGAAAAAATTGGAATTCATACTTAAACAGTTCTATTAAGAGCTATTGCTATGGAAATGGCTCATTTTTGAATCGAAACTATGCTTTTCTGACTGAAGATACACATTTGGATCAGAAAACGTGAAAATGTACACAATTGAAACAGAGAAGTGTGTTTTGACAATATTTTCTATAATTTCGTCTGAAAAATAGGAGTTCACGCTTAAAGAGTTCTATTAAGAGCTATTTTTATGGAAATGGTTCATTTTTGAACCAAAACTAGGCTTTTCTGACTGAAGATATACATTATAATCAGAGAAATGTGTTTTGATAGTATTTTCTATATTTTCGTTGGAAAAAATTGGAGTTCATACTTAAACAGTTCTATTGAGAGCTATTTTTATGGAAATGGTTTTATGAGGGCTGGCGTATCTGATGAAATAATTTACGTCGTAAGATCAATTTAATTTATTTTTTAATTCAGTAGTTTTTCAGTAAGGACACTCGATATCCTAAAAGTGTTTGATTCAAACTTTTACCTTGAGCATCTATGTTGTTAGCAGAATTTCAAAAAGGATCGTTTATGAGTGCTGGCGTATCTGACGAAATAATTTAGGTCGTATGATCAATTTAATTTATTTTTTAATTCAGTAGTTTTTTTTCAGTAAGGACACTCGATATCCTAAAAGTGTTTGATTCAAACTTTTACCTTGAGCATCTATGTTGTTAGCAGAATTTCAAAAAGGATCGTTTATGAGTGCTGGCGTATCTGATGAAATAATTTAGGTCGTATGATCAATTTAATTTATTTTTTATTTCTGTATTTTTTTTTCAGTAAGGACACTCGATATCCTAAAAGTGTTTGATTCAAACTTTTACCTTGAGAATCGATGTTGTTGGGTCCCAGTCCACCAGCCAGAATGGTTGAAATCCACTAGCTCAGAAGTGGGGTCTTAGTCCACTAGCCTGAATGGTTGAAATTCACTAGCTCAGAATTGGGGTCTTAGTCCACCACCCTGAATGGTTGAAATTCACTAGCTCAGAATTGGGGTCTTAGTCCACCAGCCTGAATGGTGGAAATTCACTAGCTCAGAATTGGGGTCTTAGTCCACCAGCCTGAATGGTTGAAATTCACTAGCTCAGAATTGGGGTCTTAGTCAATGTTCAGATTGGAGCGTTGGGGTGCGACTATCTGGGCTTTATTTGTCAAGCCCTGAATGCTAATCGATGGACATGAGCTCGATTGGGATCCCCTTTGTGAAAATGGAAAACAAAAAACAAAAATATATTGTCGGTATGTGTGCAGAGCATGGCATGGTTACCGCTAGGGTAAAAGTCTAACCGTTGACGGTTTTAGGTATCCGTGAATAAGTTCTAAGGCGAGAGTGGAAGTTGGGACAAATTTTTGGAGGTGCCCACCTCACCTGCCAGAGTCTCAGGCAAGTTACCCTAAATTTGAAAAAGTGGAAATTGGCTCAGATTTTCTAAACTGAGCTGAGACAATGAATAGATACTATTGGGAAAGTGATTGGAGACGCTGGGCATCCGTGAACAAGTGCTAAATTGAGAGAGGAATTTGGGACAATATTTGGGGGCGCCCAACCGCCCAGAGTCTCCGGCAAGTGAGCCAAAAATTTAAAAAACACACAATTATTTTTTCTGTTCAATTATTTTCAGTGTAAGCCAATATAATTACCTCATTCTTTTATTCTAACTTAACTTGTAGGAATAGGACTTCTAGAATAAGGATTCATTCCCTCGACTAAATCAGTTTTTTCATGTAAAATGGTGAACAAAAGACTATTAATTCTCCGTATTCTTCTTCTTCTTCTTCTTATCTAGCTAAACGTTTGCGCTGTGTTTGTCACACCAACTAGTAAATATTTATCGGGCTTTTATTTTTTCCGTTCAATTATTTTCAGTGTAAGCCGATATAATGCTAGGGGGAGTAAAAATGGTAGTTATTTAGTACCCAATAAACAGGTGACTTGATATGCTTCATTAGAAGTAGGTTATTGCTAATGATACCTCCTCGACAGATATTTTTATGGCTCTAACAATTGTACTCTATGCTTGCCCAGAGACACGATGTGGCTATCCCACTATTGCTCTATGGCTGGTTATCGACACTACCTAGTTTATTGCATGTATTAAATCAGTATTTTTTACACAGTGGAACGATAAACACATAACTAATATCTCTAAAAAAGTGAAGATGGAGCATTATAATAAAGTGTGTTCACATAACAAGGTTATTGTAGCATTGAATGCCAACATGGATAAGTATTTAAACTATGAAAACAAGCACAAGTGGAAGCACTATTGGAAATGTATGCATGCATTGTCATGACAGTAAGGAATTAAATTTCTTTGGAATACCGAAAAAATTCAACTCTTATGTTGGTGGATATGCGAGATTGAGATCTCCAGAGATAATTGCACTCAAAGAGAATGCCAACATAAAAATAATCGTTGATGATAGAGGACAACTCTTTGCCACTGTTGCAGGTAACACATTACCTACTGATACATCCAATCGTCACCTTTCGGGTATTAGCATTCAACGGAGGATCAATAAAAGAAAGGCCTACTCTTCTACTAATATCGTAAACCATATCTTGTCTACGTGCCGAAACTGTTACCTGTGTAAAAATAATCTGATAATAGACAGTGAAATTGCCAGAAAAATAAAAAGGGCATTGTCAGAAAATATCATTATGGAATATAAAGATGAATCGATGAAAAACAAAGCACCAGCAAACGTTACCACCATTGATCAAACAGTCAATGAACCAAATAATACCAAGGATGAAAAGCATATTGAGCCTGTTGATGAGACACCAGTAAAAATTGTGTATGACTCAAAATGGAATAATGATTATTCTACTGATTACTAACTAAGAGAAGACAATAGCTATAATATCAAGAGAGAACATGGTGAACTATTTTAGGGAACAGATTCAAAATGTCCAAAGTTAATCATTGATATTAATAATGTATCATAATATATTTTTTGTATTAATATTCTACATAGCATTATTTCATTTAAAATATATTATGCATTACATTGTTATGTGTTCATTATTTTTAGAGTAAGCTAGCATATCAAACGTTTAGAATGTCTAATAAAACGTCGGAGATGTAAGAAAAGGAATTTGCATACATCTATTGTCAGACACATGGGATAACATTGGCAAAATCTTGGTATCAGAATGAATAAATTGTTTATCAACATCCGTTATTGGATATGTCATTATGAAAAAATTGTGGGTAAGTAAGTAACAAACTCTTTCTTGAATTCACCTCTTGGATAAACAATACAGAAATTTAATCAAGGAAATTATGAAAAAAAATTATAAGTAAGTAACAAACTCTTTCTTGAAGTCACCTCTTGGATACACAATGCAGAAATTTCACTTAAGAAATTATCAAAAATTGTAAGTAAGTAGCAAATTCTTTCTTGAATTCACATCATGGATAAATAAAAAAGACATTTCATTCAAGAAATTATGACGAAATTCTAAGTAAGTAACAAACTCTTTCTTGAAGTTACCTCTTGGATACACAATGCAGAAATTTCACTTAAGAAATTATGAAAAAATTGTAAGCAAGTAACAAACTCTTTCCTGAAGTCACCTCTTGGATACACAATGCAGAAACTTCATTTAAGAAACTATGATAAAATTGTAAGTAAGTAAGTAACAAATTCTTTCTTGAAGTCACCTCTTGGATACACAATACAGAAATTTCATTAAAGAAATTATGAAAAAAATTGTAAGTAAGTAGCAAATTCTTTCTTGAATTCACCTGCTGGATAAACAAAAAGACATTTCGTTCAAGAAATTATGACAAAATTCTAAGTAAGTAACATTTATTGTTTTCACACTCTTGGATATACAATACGGAAATTTCGTTCAATAAATTATGAAAAAATTGTAAGCAAGTAACAAACTCTTTCCTGAAGTCACCTCTTGGATACACAATGCAGAAACTTCATTTAAGAAACTATGAAAAAATTGTAAGTAAGTAAGTAACAAATTCTTTCTTGAATTCGCCTCTTGGATAAACAAAAAAAGTCATTTCATTCAAGAAATTATGACAAAATTCTAAATAAGTAACAAACCCTTTCTTGAATTCGCCATTGGGTTGCACAATACAGAAATTTAATTCAGGAAACTATGAAAAACATTGCAAACAAACTCTTTCTTGAACTCGCTTCCTGGACAGACAATACAGCAATTTCACTCAAGAAATTATGAAAAAATTGTAAGTAAGTAGCAAACTGTTTCTTGAATTCTCCTCCTGGATGCACAATACAGATATTTCATTCAAGAAATTATAAAAAAAAATTGTAAGTAAGTAACAAACTCTTTCTTGAATACACCTCTTGGATACCCAATACGGAAATTTCATTCAAGAAATTATGAGAAAATTCTAAGTAAGTAACAATCTCTTTCTTGAAGTCCCCTCTTGGATACGCAATACGATACGGAAATTTCATTCAAGAAATTATGAGAAAATTCCAGGTAAGTAACAATCTCTTTCTTGAAGTCCCCTCTTGGATACACAATACGGATATTTTATTCAAGAAATTATAAAAAAAGGGAAAGTAAGTAACAAACTCATTATTGATTTCACCTCTTGGATACAAAAAAAAGACATTTCATTCAAGAAATTATGACAAAATTCTAAGTAAGTAAAAAACTCATTCTTGAATTCGCCGTTTGCATGCACAATACAGAAATTTCATTCTATGGGACCTCTACACGTGAGTAAACACGTTTTGAAACTACATGCTATTTGCTTGCCTTTCCTTGGTACCTTTCCAAACGAGCGAGGATTCCCCACTGGTTCCTACACATTGCATAAACAAGGTAAAAGTTTGAATCAAACACTTTTAGGATATTGAGTGTCCTTACCAAAAGTCGACAGGAATGCCCCCCTCCGGCGAAAAAATTGTAAGTAAGTAAGTAAGTAACAAATTCTTTCTCTAGTCACCTCTTGGATACACAATACAGAAATTTCATTAAAGAAATTATGAAAAAAATTGTAAGTAAGTAGCAAATTCTTTCTTGAATTCACCTGCTGGATAAACAAAAAGACATTTCCTTCAAGAAATTATGACAAAATTCTAAGTAAGTAACAAACTCTTTATTGTTTTCACACTCTTGGATATACAATACGGAAATTTCGTTCAATAAATTATGAAGAAATTGTAAGCAAGTAACAAACTCTTTCCTGAAGTCACCTCTTGGATAC